>BHEV01025776.1:0-12489 GCA_004319985.1 Emydocephalus ijimae
GTTTGGAGTAGGAGCCATTTTGAGTCATGTGTTACCAAATGGTAGTGAGGCCCCTATTGCCTATTTTTCAAGGACCTTTTCAAAGGCTGAACGTAATTATAGCCAGATCAACAAAGAGGCTCTTGCTGTTCTATCTGCTGTGAAACGGTTTCATGAATATGTGTATGGACGAGTTTTTACTATTGTTACCGACCACAAACCATTGTTAGGGATTATAGCGGGAGACAAGCCAACNTTTTAGCTGCGTACAACTATAAATTACAACACCGCCCGGGGAAAGCCATTCCCCACACTGATGCATTGAGCTTTGCCCCACTTCCGGAAACCATCGACGACCCAGCTCCAACCCTTACGACACTCCAGATTGAAACGCTAGAGTCACCACCGCTAACAGTCAGAGATATTGCAATTAAAACAAAACGAGATCCTATCTTATCGCGAGTTCTTAGCTGGGTCGAAAGAGGATGGCCAATAGAACAAACCTCTTATGATTTCACCCCTTTCAGAAGCTGGCAAACAGAGCTGTTTTCTCAAAAAGGCTGCATCCTATGGGGAGATAGAGTCGTCGTCCCAGAGCGGTTACAATGAGCAGTATTGAAAACATTGCATGATGGTCACCCTGGCATTGTGCGTATGAAAGCGCTCGCACGAAGCTACGCGTGGTGGCCGGGCATCAACAGACAAATCGAAGCCTGCGTAAAGACTTGCTTAAAGTGCCAAGAAGTCAGCAGTGCCCCACCTAGAGCAACTCCAACAGAATGGGAACCCCCCCAGGGGCGTGGTCCCGCATCCACGTTGATTTTGCAGGACCTACTAAAGGACATACATTCCTCCTAACAGCGGATGCCTATTCCAACTGGCTCGAGATCCACGAAATGAAGAATACTACAAAGGAGTCCGTCATCCAAAAATTGAACAGGCTATTCACAACGCACGGACTGCCAGACTTCCTGGTCTCCGACGGACCCCAGTTCACCGCCCTGGCGTTTGAACAATACTTAGTGGATCGGGGTATCCGCCATGCGCTAACTTCACCTGTGCACCCTGCGGCTAACGGCAGGGCCGAGCGCATGGTACAATTTGTTAAAAAAACTCTCCATAAAATGGACTATGGAGACACTGATGAAAAAATAAACAGAATACTCCTACTCCAACACATCACTCCACACAGCGTCACCAACAAGATGCCAGCTGAACTATTGATGGGACGCAAGCTCCGTTCCCACCTCGACTGGCTTCACCCTTCCTACGAGCCAGAGAAACCCTGCGGATCCAGCGGGAAATGCCGCGAGTTCAAGGTAGGTGACTTAGTTTTCGCCAAAAACCTCTCCGGCAAACCATTATGGATCGAAGCAACCGTAATTCAAACCACCGGGCCCAAATCGTACTGTGTGCAAACCTGCGAAAAAAAAAATGGAAACGCCATATAGATCAGCTTCGCTCTAGGCTACAACCCAGTTCCTGCGACTCCTGGGACTCCCAAACTGAGGGGGGAGGGGATGTCGAAGAAACTGAATTCGAGATGGGGGAGAGCAGAAGTGAAGGAAGTCAGCAAGCAGGCGCAATTAATGAAGAAGAATCAGGGAGGGGTGTGGCCTCTCCACAGAGGAATACCTCAACGGAGGCTAGCCCGCTAAGATTGGAGGACAACAACAACGACAGAATTAGCAGCACCGAGTCGTCCAGTGAGAATGAGGAACCGCTGGTACCAGATATGTCCAAAAACGTCCCACCGAAGCTGGATTGCAGACGGGAACCGGTGGGACAGCGCAAATCTAATAGACAGTTAAAACAACCCGCATATCTTAGAGATTATGTCACCGCACCCCTCAAACGGAACCCAATATTGGGGGGAAGTGGTGTTATGAACTAATAAAAACGCTTAAATAAAGTTTATCAAAGCTTAAAGAATAAGCAGGGTTCTAATCCTGCACTTCTGATTGGCCGATAATAGCGATATCGGATTGGTCCGTTCTGGGGAATCTGATTGGCTGTTAATGAGCCACTCTCATTGGTTCAAGGGTTTAATGCTTCCATGTTCTCATTGGTTAATAGGTCAGCAGCCTGCTCTATAAAAGGGCTGCTGCTGCCCCAGGGTTTTGCTCTGTTCACGATGGTTAATAAAGAGTTGAAATTCACTGTTCACTGCCTCGTCTCCATTCCTTGCACCCATGCGCAGAACTTAATACAAGTTTTACACCTAATTGCGTTTTGGAAATTTTAGCTTCAAATACAACTATGACATGCAGTTGATAAGTTAATGTTATTCTGCGGATTTGAGGTTTTGCATGCCCCACATTCCTTTTTCTAAGAATCTGATATAAACACTGTGGTATAAGAAACAGAATTATTAATACTAAATGTACTTAGGAAGAGAAAGCATGTATAGCAAAGAAACACAGACATAAAGGCTCTGGTCAATATTAGCATTTTTGACAAGTCCCAGGAGAACACTGATGCTAATGCTATACACAAATAAAATTACATTGGGTTTATACTGCAGTTTTTAAAAATCTGGAATATATGTCAAATGAAAAATAAATAAATGTATCATGCTCTTTCCAGGAAACAAAAGCTCCAGGCCAAAATCTATAAAGTGGTATTTCCAAGCCAACTCTGTGTGAAGCAGAAACTATAACATAAAAGAGAGACATAATGACAGAAAGAGACATGGGGTATATAACTGGTTATGTAGAAAATATCCATATTGGCATCAAAATCCTGCAACAGTTAGTAAAGAAGCAGTCACAACCCTTCCCAAGGTTGGACAATTGGCAACTAAGCAAACAATATCTTTTAGTTAATATCTTTGTTGTCCTTTGAGCAATTCTATTAACATATAGGTTTTATTTCTTAGTAAACATATTAAGAATTACATTCTAATGTATATATTGCATTTATAAAAACATGCAATAATGATCTGTTCCATATTTTATTTAATTTTCCGGCATCACATGCCTTGTCCATCAAAAAGGCAGGAGACATAGACTTTACTGGCTAGAAGTTAAAAGGTTTCATCATGGAGATACAAAATGTGCTCGGATTTGTATGTGATGCATTAAAGTACCTGTGGGGAAATGCCCCAACTCTAATAAAATCTGGGAAGATCAAAGGTTGGCTACTCTTGAAACACTGGTTTATATTTTAAATGCTTATCTGAAACAAACATTCTGAGAAAAATGAAGGGTTTCAATTTGATATGCTGGTGTTGAGAAGACTCCTGAAGCCTCTTGAACAGGCAAGAAAATAAACACATGGCTCCTTCTACAAATTCTCACTTGAGGCACAAACAACCAGGCTCTAATTATCTGACTTCAGACACATTATGCAAAGACCCATCTTTCTGGGAAAAGGTGCAATGCTAGGAAGGTAGAAGGAAAGAGAAGAAGAAGAAGATGAACAACAAGGTGGATGAATTCAGTTACAGTGGCAATCGATGCATGGTTGGAAGGCCTGAAGGACTAGGTGAGGGACAGATAGTCATGGAGAAAATCTATCCAGGTGGTTGCTAAGAATTTGTACCAACCTGATCGTATATAATTAATTATTCGATCTGACACATAGTTTTTGTCAACTGTTTTATAAATTGCTGAAAAAATGGTTGATTCATGAGATACAAGCTGATTTTTTTTAATGACCTGGTCCTGCTTAGATTCCGAATCGAGACAACTTTGAACACATGATGCCATCTGCCAAGAATGAACTCTTTTTGGACTGAGAGGCACACTTGGTCGGCATCCCAAAACTGGGTGGAATCAGAAAGGATTTTCAATATCTATCATATTAACATTGACAGTCACGTTAGAGTGACAAAGTTTAGATTGGCTCTGGCGATTGTAATTAAGGTTTGGGAGGGGAGCATGAGTTGCTCAATACAGTCTGAAGAGATAGAAGGAATGCCATTTGAAATAAATCCAAGAATAAAAGTTCTAGGCATTAAAAAACCAAAACCATAATGGAACATTGGTAAAAAAAATGGTTCTATTTAGTGCCAAGCGATATTGGTTTACTTTTTTGAAAGTGGATGCATACCTCAATTCCTTCAATCTCCTCAAGGAACCTTCCACTGACAGACACCAAGGCATCTTCAGGCCATTCGTGAAACCAGTCAATAGCTGTGCAGTTTACTACAGCAGGGAATTTTCTGGCCCTCACACGGAGAGTAGATCCCACAGGGGAGAAACATAGGATTACCTGGGGAGGGAGTGAAGGCTCATCAATGTGCATAATCACTACTATTAATTACTTAAGAGCTTTTACTACTCAAATGTTATTGGGGAGTCCTTGTAAATCTCTGTATATCAAATTTACACCTGAAAAATACTGTCCCTATGAGAGTGGATACTGTAGAGATTCCAATCTTCATTTGTAAAATACCCAAATGTTGGCTAAAGCATTTTCATATTGCCACATGACACAAAACCTTGTTACTATTTTTTTACATCAACAACCCCCCTGAAAAGATTAAATGTCCTCTCCTCCCATCAGTCATGCAATAATGAAGAATATTATAACTAATGTGTATAACTAATAAAATACACACATTTGACTTTTCCTTTAAGGGCACAAGGTAGAATCCATCTTTCATCTCTTTCAATTTAATCTTCACAAAAATCTTGCAAGGTACTGTAGGCTAGGCTCTGAATAAGGACAGTGTTTCCTTGTTGTTAACTCATAAACCATGATTTGCAAATGTCAGTTCCTTCCTTTCATAATGCTTTGCACAAATCAACAAACCATAAGACTGTGTAAGCTAGTATGTTGAAACTGTTAACTGGTTAGCCAAAACAATTCATGGCTGAATAGAATTTGAACTCTTCCAACTTCTTACCTTTAATTGTTTTCGGACTTTGTCAATGAAAAATTTCCAGCTGTTTTCACGAGTATCCGGCAAGCCCATAGATTTTACCTGAGGCCTCATGGAGCTAATAATGTTTTCCACTTCATCATCCTGAAATAGCCCTGGAATCTCACCAGATGCCAAGAGATCATTGATCAAAACCAAAAATTGCTCTTCAGCAACCTGTGAGTCTGTCATAAGAAAAACGGTAGGAGTATTCTTCACAGCAGATTTGATGTACTGGGAAGCCAGATCAGCCTGAATCACAGAACAAATACTTGTCAGTTTAGTATCCTTTCTATTCCTTTTCAAGAGTGAAAAATGCTGACTTTGATGTAGAAAATTTTTCTGCAGTATTTTGAAAGCTGATTGATGACATTCAGGGCAACATTCCACTTCCAAAATCATAGTCATATTTGTGAAGTAGTATCACTGAATGTGTGAACATTTCTGATTTTGATTCAGAATAAACTTTACCCAAAGTTGTCTCTGCTTATGAATTTATTTGAAAGCAACCAGCATGTTCCCCAATGGTCCCAAGGGGTCACCCTTATAATGATAAACTCAGAAAAGTGGGTTTGATTACAGTGTATAATTTGTCAAGTAGCTGGACCCAGCATTTATCTTCAATTTTAGGCCTCTTCATACCATTTTTGAAGTTTGCTAATATATGCCTGAACAAATTGTCCTTACCTTGAGATCTGGAATGCCATAGCCCTTCTTCAGAGTGATCTGAAAGACGTCCAGGGAGCTAATATAGGCAGCCAGTCGAGACAGACTTTGCTTGCCACTGCCTCCGACCCCCACAAGCAAAGCATTGCCTCTGGGAGACTCTAGGATGCGATTGATCCTGCAGACATGGGACACGGCATCTTCAAACAGCACCTGTAGTAGACAAAGAAGGACTGTTCTTAGTTTTAACCATCAACATGGAAAAGACCAAAACAATAAAATTAGATTAAGAGGGCAGGGCAGCCAAAGCTGAGTGGCATTTTAAACAGCGAACAAAGAAAAAGTTGTAGTACAGTATAATCCTCAAGATGGGGCAACACATTTAACACCCCTGGCTCCTCCAGCGACAAGAAAAACAAAACAAAACAAAACACAGAGGCTCTGCCAAGTTCCATCTATTTTGTTTTGCCCTTCCCAGCCAATAGTAGCCCTCCCCCCTTTTTGGGACTAAATCTTAATTGCAGCATCAAGTTTTACTCATGCCTTATTCTCAACCTAATCTGAACCATATTCTGATTGATTCTTCTAGGTTCTGTGAATATAAACAATCCATACAACATTTTTATCTTGGCCATTGACCCATTCTCCAATTTCCATCATCTAATTTATGGTTGTGCCTATTAATTATTTACCAAGTCCAAATCTTAACTTCATTCTCATTATCCTCAACCTTTTAAAACTATGGATATTTGGCAGGATCTCAAGGAATTGAGTTTTTTTTTTCCCTATTCCATTTTTTAAAGACCTGGAGCTCCCAAAATTTACCAGTGCCTGTAAAATTACAGAATTATTCAAATGTGTTTCAAAATTCACTAACTATGAGATTATTGTAATGGGGGAAAGAAAAGAAGGAAACAAACAGTAACAACAAAAAGAAAACTCCACTTGGTTAGGGCATAAAGGTGTTTGGGTGATGTGATGTAGTTGTAATCTATTATGCTTAACATTAATTTATGCCTGATTCTTTCCACCATCAATGAATACTATGACCAGAAGCATCTTTCTATGGTTTGGGGGTTGCTGTGTTGTTTCCATGTGATGCAAGAGCTTGTTCCAGGTTGAAGAAGTAGGAAATAAAATCAATAAGGAAGACTAACCTAAATAGAAAACAATGCCTTTACTCGAAAGAAGCAACTTTTTCTCCTCCAAATGTTTAAATTTTGGGCGAGAATTGCTATATCTCTAAGCCACCATACTACAGTAAATGAGCTGTTGTAGTACAGTGGCTAGAATGCAGTACTGCAGGCAAATTCTGTCCATAGCCAGGAGTTTGATCCTGACGGGGCTTGAGGTTGGCATTCTTTCAAAGTCAGTAAAATGAGGGCCAGGTTTGTTAAGGGCAATATGCCAACATTGTAAACTGTTCAAATAGAGCAGTATATAAGTCTAAGTGCTATTACCATTGCTAATGACTTTGTATTATGGAAATTGTACTAGAGGCATCAGTTAGTTTATCCTTGCTTCACGTGCTCAACAACAGTATTCTGTCTCTGGCTCAGCTCCAGGTTCACTTACCAAATTCATCACTGCATTGACCTCATTGTAGCTATCCAAGGCTTCCACAAGCAATTTATTCAAACGCTGTATGTTGGAAACAGCCAAATACTTTGGATCTCCAATGCCTTGAGCAAAGTGGCAAAAAACATTGGGCTTTGCAAAGATAATATTTTCACCCAGATCCTGCAAAACAAAACAAAACCTCTGAAAACCTGTATGTGGTCTTTTAAAGTAAGCATATTCCTATATTATATTAATTAATGTTTAACTGCTAATATCGGACAAGTACATGCTGGTTGAGTCCAAAGTCACTTTTGAATATCAACTGGAGGAAGAGAAGAGGATAGAGGCGGAGAGGTAGCATCAATAGTTCCTTCACCTCAAAGAATTTCTTGCAATTTGCTGTCATGACCCGGATGTAGGTCTCTTGGTCTTTATCTTCCACGAGTTTGTCATAATAAACCCTCTCTGCTTCATGCAGCCACAGCCGGACTAGGTCTGATGGTATTTTGAGGCACTCATGATTGGAGAACAGGAGTCCCTGGCAAAGACAAGGTATGTTATTAAGGCAGGTCCTCTGCCACTGTTTTCCGAGAGCATCTTTAATGCAGTTCATCTTTATAACCATATTTCATTTCTTTCCAAGGCCACCATTCTATTTACCCATTTTCTTTTCCCATCTGGAGATTAGTGTCCAATATTCTCAAAGGGCACGACAGAAAAGATTTCCCAGAGAGAGGCAGACTGGAGGGAAGCCAGAATCAGGATGTTCTGCCTCTGTGACATTTAAAGTCCTACATGAACTAAGCTGGAGTAAAGGAGACATCTGCAGACTTTAAATTTATGTATTGTTTGACTGAGGAGGAATTGAGCATAGTTGCTGAAATTGCAGTATCTCTTTTGGATTAAATTTCTCTGTGATATTTTTCAAGGTCTTAAGAAATAAGGGGTTGTGGTCACTCTGACCTAAAATGAACAGGCTGAAGTTGACACAATGAGCCTTATAAGCAGGATAATAAGCACAGTAAAGATGGCAACAAAAAAGAGGAAATGATTGAATAATATTCTGAGTATGATTCTCTCTTTATCTCTCCCCCACCTACTACCTTATATACAGCATGTGGGTGTACATCATGGGGAGATGCATTTCACTCCTATCCCCACTAAGGACAAGGATGCATCATAACTGATACTTGACAATATACTCCCATGGTCTATTTCCAATTATCTCAAAAAATCTATTATTTATTTTTGTCTGAAATGATATAGGTTTTCCTGATTAAACAGAAGTTTTGACTTGAATAGCTCCAAGGTCCCTTCCAACTCTGTTATTCTATTCTGTTCTGTTCTGTTCTGTTCTGTTCTGTTCTGTTCCGCTCCATTCCATTCCATTCCTACAGCCTCCACATGAGTGCCAGTGAAAAATGCTCTGTCACAATAATACTTCCTCAGAAAAACAATTCTCCAAAGGATTATGCTCAATCTTTTAATATAGATAATGCTTCCACGATACATACCCTTTACTAACAGCTAATCTGGTAGTATATTGTACTATATCCCCCTAATTGAACTTGTAATGCCACATCAGTGGAACTCAGAGAGGGAAGGGCCATAAAAATCAATAAATTTCTTGTTTGATTCTTAGATATACAGACCTTTGTAAAGTAAAAGTAAAGTTATTAAAAATGCTATTATAGGTAGTCAGCTGTCGGGAGTATATTTTTTTCTATGTAAATCTATCTTAGCAAAGTACATATTTATCCATTCATATATATTGAAAAAATTGTATGCAAACAATCACCAGTGACAATGTTTGTAAAAAAAAATTTTAAGAATTGGGAGAGAAGTTGATGTTTTCTCAGGTTATTTGCATATATATTTACCTTTCAATATATATATATATATATATGGAAGGACGTGACTAAGTAATTGAAATATGCATTATTAAGAAAGTTATATTCAGATTATTATAAAAGGCAAAAGTAACTTCAGCAATTCTAAATGAACTCAAAATGGCTTTCTGCTCATCATGGAGCAGAAAGAGAGATGATAGACTGCCAAAGGAAGCTGTCTTAGAAGATGATGTCATAACATATACTAGCTTTTCCTGGATCAGGATAGTATTGTGTTGTGTTGTATTGTACTCTGCTCTGCTCTGCTCTGCTCTGTTCTGTTCTTCTTCAACTTAGTGCCCTCTTGATATAAAAGGGTTAAAATGGAGGGTACCAATGTAAAAAAACATGCTGTATTCATACTGGTCATGCAATGAGCAGTCATAATAAAGGAAGAAGAACATATAATAAGAAAAAAAAATATAAAAGGAAAGATAATATCAGAAATCTTAAAGCCAGAATAGGGATAGCTTAATTCGGACAGAAGCCCTGTGGAAGTGTCCATTGATTAACAGAATGTGATAATTGTGGAAAGTCTTACCCTCAATAATTCATAGAGCACTCTAGTTCTAAGGCTATTTTTTTTAATTTGATAAGACCAATTAGCAATTGTAACAATACTAACATGGGCAAAGGAAACTCTCTAGGTGTAGTTCATTCGGCCAGTTTTATTTTATTAAATTGGCTGTATCGAAAGACATATATGAGAGATAGCAAGTTGGTTCCTCCTGATTCCCACTAATTTTACCATCTCCTACATATATTCATCATGCTGATCGTGGCTTGTGAAATCTAAAACCCTGAACATCTCAAGGAAACTGAGTTCCCAATTTCTAGCATTTATTATAATATAGCTTCAAGGAAATGCTTCACAAACAAGTGATCTGTGTGGTGCCATATTTATTCCAAGGTACTGGAAAATTCACAGATACCAAAATATAAAAATGATATTGTACCTGGAATATATTTGAGAGATCCCGGAGATTGAAAACGTAGTGAAATTTTATGGCGGTAGGAAGAAACGTTGATGTAATTTTTTGATGTAAACCTGTTATGGAGAAACATGCCGTAGTCATACCAAAAATGCATGGAGCTGCTTGAGATAAGAAACAGGTTATCCATGATTAATTCCTCAGTCAGGATCAACAAAGAGCAATGAAGTGGGTTGATCTCCAAATTGTTTAATTAAATGTGTAGAACTCTTGAAAAGCCTTGTCATATTTTACAATTCTTTTGCTTTGGTCGCATTTCATTTAAATTATAATAGGAACCAGGTCTGAAAAGTTACAGCAGAGGTTATCTAATTAAAACTGGGGTTTTCATAACACCTACAAACTCACCTGTTAAATCTGGAAAGATGGGCGCAATTAACGGAGATGAGACCTCGGATAGTAACTTCAACTCTTTAATAGTGACTTCAGATTGGAGGTGAAAAGCCAAGCAGCAACAGCTCCTTTTATAGAGCTGGCTGCTGCTAAAGCGTCCAATGACAGATATTTGAGCCTGCCGCGCTTGGAGCGTCCAATTGCGGCAGCCCGTTTACCAGCCAATCGGATCAGCTCTAAACGACCAATCACGACCCGCTGTTCACGGACCTATCAGAAGTGCAGGATTACGAGCCTGCTAGTTCAGAACACCCCTCCCCTGTAGGTTCCATCTAAGGGGTGGGGTGATGTATTCTCATAGGTAGGCGGGTCTTCGTACCTGTCTACCTGATTTACGCTGTTCAAAATGTCTTTGCTCAGTTTCTGATTCTGACGGATTGTTTGCTGGAACTGTCTGGCATGGCGACCTGGCTTCTATGCTGGGTCTCCCATGAGGTGATTCAGGAATACCTGCAACGCTTTCATTATTGCTGTCATCTGGGTTCTCTGGAATCGCGGACCCTGTTTGGCTGCTAGCTCCTGGAGATACGACCGCCTGCCGAGGTTCCTCCTCCATTTGTGAGTATAGTGGGCTTCACTGAGCTGGTTGTGGGATTATGCTTCCTTCGCCAGATGTTGGTTCAATTTCAAAACCCCCTGTTTCCCTTTCCCCTCTGGCTTTGAGGTCCAGGTTAGTGATGGGAGTTGTGGGCAGCCTTGAGCGTAGCTGGTCTATGTGGCATTTCCACAATCTCCCATCTGTGGTTTCTAATCGGTAGGAGCGGGGGCCTGTGATTTGCATTATTTTGGCAGGGATCCACAATGGGTCTCCTGAAAAGTTCTTTGCAAATACAGGGTCTCCTACCTTAAAGGAGCAGTGTTTACTGCTGGAACCCAGGGGCTTTTCCAGGGTGTATGCTGGGTGTAGGCAGTCTAGATGCGATCTGAGTTTTCTGCCCATCAGGAGTTCAGCTGGGCTTTTGTTTGTGGTACTGTTTGGTGTAATATGCTGGAGAAGGAGCATCCTGGTGACTTTGTTGTGGATGTTTCCTTGTTCCATTTTCTGTAATGTCTTTTTAGTGAACTGAACCATTCATTCAGCCCAGCCATTGGCCGCCAAGCGAGCAGGTGAAGTCAGGGCGTGGCATATCCCCCTGTCTGCTAGGCACTGCTCAAAAGCCAGGGCGGTAAATTGGGGCCCGTTGTCGGAAACCAAGACATCTGGTAATCCGTGCATTGCAAAAAGTCTGTTTAGCTTCTTGATGACCGCATCTGTAGTGGTGGTCTTCATCTTGTTGACCTCGAGCCAGTTAGAGTAGGCGTCCACTGTTATCAGGAAGGTATGTCCTTTTGTAGGTCCCGCGAAATCAATGTGGATGCAGGACCAAGGACCCCTGGGCGTTTCCTATTCAGCTGGTGGTGCTTTTGGTGGGGATGAGTGTGTTTCTTGCATTTGCTACAAGAGGCAACCCAGGCTTCAATTTGTTTGTCCATACCTGGCCACCAGGCGTAGCTCCTTGCCAACGCTTTCATTCGAACGATGCCCGGGTGTCCATCGTGTAACAAGTGTAGAACTTTCTTTCACAACTTCTCTGGTATGACCACTCGGTCTCCCCATAATACGCACCCTTTTTGAGAGAAAAGTTCTGTTTGTCTGTTCTTGAAGGGTTTAAAGGTGTCATTTGGTTCGATTTCTGGCCATCCCCTCTCCANGCTGTTAGTGCAGGTGATGGAAGCGTCTCAATTTGTAGCGCTGAGAGCATGGGAGCTGGGTCATTGAGAATTTCTGGCAGTGGAGAACGGCTCAAAGCGTCTGCATAGGGAATGGTTTTCCCTGGTCGGTGTCTCAACTGGTAGTCATAAGCGGCTAAGAACTCTGACCATCGTGTCATCCTAGGGCATAGGATGTGTGGGGTTGGTNAATGATGGAAAAGGATCTTCCATACAGGTACTCGTGGAACCTTTTTATTGCAGATACAATAGCGAGGGCTTCTTTATCCAAATGACTATAATTTCTCTCTGTTTTAGACAAGTTCTTGAAAAGAATGCAATAGGCACCTCTGTACCGTTTGGTAGGACGTGACTCAGGATGGCACCTACTCCAAAAGGTGAGGCATCACAAGTCACAGTTAATGGAAGTGTCTCATTATATTGGATGAGTATT
>BHEV01025779.1:0-37412 GCA_004319985.1 Emydocephalus ijimae
TAAGGCGGATGGGAGCTACTTCGGGGTTAAGGTTAAATGATATCGGGGTCCCCTTGTACTTGCCTAATTTATCTGTAAAGAGTCCTGGAACTCCCGGATGATGGCCTCTTCCCAGTCGTCGCTGTTGGGGCGAACCATTGGAGGCCTAACAAACTAGGCTGATCCCCGTCGACTACAGTTAGTGGTAGGGATGCAGTACGATTTTTAAATGAGACCTGGACTAGGCTGGATCCAACGACTGGAATTCGATTTCCCTGGTAGTCCTTAAGTATGATTCTTTGGAATCTGAGGTCTTGCTGCTGGACGGTAGGAATTAATTGTTTAAGGGTCTTCCAGGAAACCATCGAGAGGGACGATCCTGAATCGACTTCCATCATGCAAGGCTGGTTTTCGATGGTGACCTTCACCCGGATCTTCTTGGCGTCTAATGATGAGGCGTGACCAATCGTAATGGTTTGGTGTGCCTCTTCTTGTTTCGTTGACTGGGCTGGTGGTTTGTTTTTGTAGGAGTGGTTATTCCATTGGTGGGTTAAGTATTCCCGATTCACAGGACGACTTCCTGTGGGCTGGCAGTAGTTAGTCCCCCTCTGAGATGGGTTGGATCCTTGCTTGCTTCTACAGACTCTTCCGATGTGACCTCTTTTCCCGCACACATGGCAGAGTGCGTCGAGGAATTTGCAGTCTGATCATGGGTGGTTTGCCCCACAACCAGCGCATTGGTACTGCACTCTTTGATTACGTTGATGGCATTGGTCTCGTTCAGACTGGAGCTGGTTGACCTCTTCTTCATTACTTTCTGATGACGATTCGAGGTCCTCGTGGTGGGCTGTCATTGCCTGTCCTTCCGGGTGAGGTAAGATTTCGCCGGCGAGTTGGCGGAGTGGGTGGGGGCGTGGGTGTGGCTCATTCGGGCAGCCGACTTCCTGGTTGCTTCTGCTGCAGTAGCATCAGCGATGGCATCTGTAAGGCTAATGTTGCCTTTCGCCATCAGCTTACTTTATGTAGCTGGCGCATCTAATCCCAGAACTATTCGGTCTCTCGGGGCCTCTTTGAGGTCAGCAAACCCGCAGAGGCCCCCCAAATTCCGGAGATCTGCAATGAAATCTGCAACGCTTTCTCGCTTCCGCTGGTCTCTCTGATAAAATTCATGTCTTCGAACAAGCGTTGGTACGGTTGGTGCGTAGTGAGCCCGTAGAAGGGGCTCGAGGACGTCCCAGTCCATGGACTTCACCTCAGCCAGTTTGGCTAGTGCCTTGGCCATCTTAAACATGGTCGGCCCGCAGTGAGTTAGGAATACCACTCACTTCTTTCCGGTAGTTGCATCCTTCAAGTTGTTGGTCTCCAGAAACATCTGGAATCGGTCCATATATGAGTTCCAGTCTTCTTGTGCCGGGTCGAATGGAGCGGGTGGTATGATGCTGCTAGACATGGTTCAGCCATTGGTGCGTCTTCAGCCACATGCTCTGTTAGCGCTCTGTAGTGCTCAATCAGCTCTGACGTCTCCAAATCCCATCCTCGTCACCAGTGTTAAGTTCTGCGCATGGGCGCAAGAAGTGGAGACGAGATGATGAACAGTGAACTTCAACTCTTTATTTAACATTGTGGAACAGAGCAAACACTACGGCAGCAATAGCCCTTTTTATAGGCAAGCTACTGATCAAACAACCAATAAGAAACGGGAAGCGTTAGTTCCCTTAACCAATGAAAGAGGCCCGCTAATAGCCAATCAGATTCTCCTGAACGGACCAATCAGATGTCACTATTATCGGCCAATCAGAAGTGCAGGGCCAGAACCCTGCACTTTTCTAAAGGTTTTAATAATCTTTATTTAAGCACTTTTATTAATTCACAACAATTGGTTTGGAGAAAACAGCAGGCAACTCTTTCTTTCCTAATGTGATAAATAGATACAAGTATTGAGCAGGTACGTATCTGAAATTAGGTTTGGCTATTTATTTCATTTGATCTTATAGCATATTTCCTTTGTTTTGCAAAATGTAAGCTCCAGTTTTAAGTACCATATTTGCCGGCGTATAAGATGACTGAAAAACATGCCTCCAAGTGGGGGGGGGTCATCTTATACGCCGGTATATCCACTTCCGGCTATCGGATGCTTGTGGGATGTAGCAAAGGCGCCTCTGGCTTCCCGGATCCCCCACGTCACTTCCGCCAAGAGCCTCCCCAAGAGTCTCTGAATCAGATTCAAATCCCGCTCGCCTCGCTCCACCCGAGGCTGCAGTGACTGGGGGGAGCGAGAGGGTGGATTGCTCCTGTCGCCCCAGGCAGGGCCATGTGAAGGCTGCCCGCCTTCCTGCTCCTCCCATGGCCCCTGGCACTCCGCCCTGCCACTGCAGCCTCGGGGATTTCTGGAGGGCATTTCCGGTGACCCTGCTGGGATCGTTTGGCTGACCAACACAGAATAACATGCACATTGTGTAAATATTGGATTATTTGTTACCGGGGGGGGGGGTCGTCTTATACGCCGGCAAATATGGTAATAGGAATTTGAAGCATAGATTGGTTAATATATTCTACATAGTATATATGCTCATTTGGATCTCATTTCAGTGTTAGTTTATATTAGACAACCTGTGACCTACTGGAGTATTGTTTCAGAGACATTTTCTTACCTAAATAGAAACACAGAATGACTAAGGCAAAAAAAGCTGTGGGAATGGAAGCAATTTCCTGCCAGGTTGACCACAGCTCGCCATTCTCCATCAGTTGATGGTTCGATCAGTCTACTAAACCTCTGTAGGGCTAGGGCATGACCAGTTTACCTGATTTCTAGCAGCTGAAGGAGGAGCCAGTTTGCATGGTCTCTGGAAGACTAGGGCAGGACAGCTCTACTGAACCTCTGATGGCATTCAGCAGCATTGAAGTGACTACAAATATGCCAAATTTCAATCCCATGGGACTTACATGTTGCAGATTTTGGAAGCACTCTGTAAGTTAGCCTATTTGAGCTTATTTGGCTGAAAACTTGCTGACATATGGTGCACTGTTTTGTCCACTGTGAAAAATTACAGACATAAGAATTTTAATAGTATTTAGACAGAACTTGTATGTGTGTGTGTGATTGTATATGTGTGCATGAGTGTGTGGGTTATCCCTGGCTTTAGGAAGTATTTAATAAAACATGGGAATTCTAGTAATTTGGCAAATCTTTATTTCTAATTGCATTTTGTTGTCCAGTTCACTGAAACCACAGCAGGATTTTTCTGCAGCTAACTACTACTAAACTTAACTTCCTTCAGTTAACTTACATTTTTTGAACAAATTCAGTGAGCAAATAAAGCTATAACTTCATTATTCAAATAAGCTCAACAGAAATTCATGATTAATATTTAAAATCAATCATGTGCTGGATCATGACCCATGAAATAAATTCAGAAATAATAGTTCAGCAAGGAAGAAAAGAATGCAATATACCTTGTTGCCATCTAAAGCTCTCCCTACAACCAATCAAGGTACCATTAATAATTAATCTGGGCAGAAAACTTGTATAGGCAAGAATGCTCAGTTCAATATTTGCCATCTTCCAGGCAAGACTAATAAGAATTCTTGACTTGGAGAAAATCACCACCCTCTAGTGTGGGTAATACTGGATAAAATGGACCAATGGTCTGATTCAGCTCAGAGCCATTTTATGTGGCCCTCTGCTTGTAGCCATCTGCCCAATTAAAACAGCAGCCAACACTGCAAAGATATCAACAAAAGGAAGTATGGGCCAAATACTGTTTGAAACTCAGGCAACATATCTGTTTGCATCATTTCAAGCCCTAATGGTCTTATTCATTATATCAGGAACTCATACTTCTGTTCAGCTTTCCAGTATAAAACTGAGTATCATTTTTCATGCCAGTCTCTGGTAGAAGCATTTCACTTTCCTGGAACATGGTCAGTGATGACCAAAAGAATTAGAAAGTGGAATTGGTTCATAAAGTTGTGCATCAAGGTATTCAATTCTTCCTTCTATAGCTCGATCTTAATTGTTTGTATGGGCTTTTAAAAAAAAATATTATACCTGTTCATCTTGGCAATGGTTGGTGTAGTGAGGGTGACCTCTCCACCTATTTAATTTTTAATACTGTAATCCTATTGTTTAATTCTATTTTTAATTTTGTTCTTATTTATGTTTTGATATTGTGTGGCATGTATTATTGTAAGCTACCAGAGTTGCTTTGATGAGATGGATGGTATAGAAAGGCGATGAATAAATAAATAATCAATTTTTCTATGCTATTTGCAATTGTTTTGTGACTGGATACTGTTCAAAAAGCAGTGTCAATATGATGCATAGTGCACATTGTATACAATATGCATATTCTGCATTTCATTTATATTAGATGTTGCAGTTTATACTTTACCCCGAAACAAATGTATACATAGATGTGTGTGTGTGTGTGCATATATCTGTGGTTTTTTCCCATAAATTTATGCATTTTCTGAAGTGATCAATAGTTCACAAAAACGTACATTGTAACAAATGTGTGAATCCTTAAGGCATCCCAAGGGTGTTGTTTGTTGACATACTAAAATAAAGTTCTATTCGTGTGAGTTGTTTAAATATAACCCAAGGTTAGAGAAACCTTTGGTAGAATACAGGTATAAAGGAGGTATAGAGACCTAACAGTATTTTCTTCTCAGATATGGTTAAAAATGAAGAAACAAAACGAACTAACATTAACACACACACACACACACACAAACACACTTACTTTTTGGATTCTCTAAAGCCATGCCTCAGTTCAATAACTCATGGTTTCATTGTCCCCTAATATTATCTCCAATACTATCAACTATCCCTTCCAAATCCCAGCATAAATCTGGGAAATTTATTTTTGCACATTTTAGGCCCAGATTGGAACACCTGGTTTTTGTTTCGACCAATTCCTCACCACAATGGCTGCTGAAATGTGCTGTGAAATAGCCACACAGCTAAAATATGGCAAGCCTGGATTTTATTTTCCATTGAAATTATAACAATAGGAACTTGTAGGAGGGAAAGCAAGATCTAGCTCTTTTTTTTTTTTAATACAAGTTTTATTATTTTTTTACAACAAACCAAACATATAAAACATAGGACATAACATAAAAACATCATCATTCTTCATAAATTTACAAGCAGTGTATCGGTTGGTTTACCACTCCTTTTTGTGCATCCATTTCATAGTCATCATAATAATTATGTTGCATAATAACTCATATCATCAATCAACAGCCATATATCCCAATATCACCATTGAACAATCATTTGACTGTAATTTAACTAATTCATACTTAAGCGAGATAACTATAGTTTAATTAATTTATTTTATAACAGATCATAAAATCACACCAAATCTATCTTAATAAAATATTCTTAAAATATTATCAAAACCAAAAAGAAAAAAAAATGCATATTCATTATATCCTAGTTTTTTTGAAATTAGAGAACAAGAAGATAAACAATTTTATGAAGTTTGGGATCTTTTTTATCAATGGTTAGATAATACAATATAATAATAGAATATTTAGAAGATCTAGCTCTTATTATCCAAGTTTTCAAAGACAAGTAAAGAGAAGATCTGGTGAATTATTGCCCTATCAGTATCCAACTGGGCAAAATGTATGCAATGCATCTAGAAGGGAAATGACTGACTGGAAGCTGAATATTTACTGATGTTTCCACTTGCATCAAGCTATGTTTCTGTAATATTTAGTTGAGAAATATATCACAAGACCTATTCTACACTTTATTGCATTTATTGACTTTAGGTTTGGTTTTCATTCAGTAAGTTATAATGCAAATTGAACATTCTTGTATTAGAGAACACATTGCAAGGCTCTGCTTTGCAAACGGAAATATCTCTTGTTTCTATTATTGGGAATCTATGACCCAAAGTTAGAAGCAGTGTGTTTCTTTCAAAACAAATTCATGCATGGCATCATACAAAACTGTAACTTGGTACGTTTCCATTTTCAACATGACATCAACTCATTGGCAGCCCACTAAAGTAACCTTGATTACCACCTTGTTAGCTAGCAAACAAACATAATTCTATTAACTGACCACAGATGACTTATTAATAATTTCACTGATCTCAGCTGTGATGAAAAATTCCCGCATTCACTTTCCAGTTGATGCAGAGAGGATGCTTTAGATATGGATTATTCCAAGGCAAAAATATTTTTTTCATTCTTTACATGCTCAAAGTTGGAACACGGTCATTATTATAAGGCAGCATCTAAAAGAGGAAGTTAAAATGTCTGAATATTTAGGAATGTTTTTATTTCAGCAGCAGAAGGATGTGTTTATTTAGACTCAATCATTCAAAATGCCTCAAGATCAGCATCAGTTACAAATTCCTATTATTTCAACAGAGACACACACAGTGTACACCTGCTGCACTCAATTTATTCACAGCTGTAGCTTGAGTGCAATTCCTATATGGGACTCAGTTGGGGCTACATAAGAACAGAACGACTTCAGAGGGCAGGCAATCCAAATTTTTGCATGATATTTTTTCAAGGTTGCTTGCTAGGTACTAAATGCAGCACTCTGTCAGGAAGCTGGCATTATTCAAGTGCAAAGCCATCTCTAAACATATTTATATTTGGGGAGCGGTTATCCTCTCACCAAGTAGTTCTGGTCTCTCTAACATTAATTGAGAATTATAACTCAAATTGGAAATGATTATTCCGTTGGAAACTGAAATACTGTGGCTTTTCTAGTTATGTGCTTAACATGCCAGGGTTCAAAAATGCCAAGAAAATGCACATGCAGAGATGTTAGATGCAGTAGGTAAGGACAAATTTTTTTTTTAAAAGAATTTTATTGATTTTCTACAAACAAACAAGACAAATAAAACATTAAAACATCAACTCTCTTATGTACATACAGTGTGTCAGTTGGTTCATCAGTTTTGTGCATTCATTTTGTAGTCTCAATTACAGTTATGTTACATAACAACTCACATTGTCAATCCAAATTTATATATCCTAATATCGCTATTAAAAAATCATTTCACTATACTTTTAATCATTCATGCTTTTTGAGATAACAATACTTTAAATAGTTTATTCTATAACAAATCATATAATCATACCAAATCTATCCTAAAAACACTTTATAAATATAATGTCAAATAACAAAGGCGAAAGAAAAAATAAAGATATTCCTTGCTGTCTAACATTCTAAATATTCTATTATCGTATTTTGTCATCTAGCCATTGATAAAAAAGATCCCAAATTTCATAAAATTGTTTATCCTCTTGCTCTCTAATTTCAAATGTCAATCTACTCATCTCAGCACATTCCAATATTTTCTTAATAATTTCTTCCTCTGATGGTATTTTCTCACTCTTCCAATTTTTAGCAAATACAATCCTAGCCGCTGTTAATACATTTACAATCAGATATTTCAAGTCTTTACTATATGCATCTGGTAAGATTCCCAATAAAAAGAACTCCGGTTTCAAATCTATACGTTTCTTTGTCATTTTTTCCAACCACATGCGAATTTTAGTCCTCAGTATGTAAGGACAAATTGATTACACCTCCCTGCCAAGAGATATTTTTGTGAGCCATCCATCTATTTGCTTAGATAAAAGGTAAGTTGTGCCTGTCAGTTGTGTTTCACTCTAGGGCACGGTGATCTCTGTTTCTTGACAGAGGAAGCCAGCACTGTCTGAAAACTAATTCTATGGCTATATAGCCAGCATGGCTATATGCCAAAGGTACATAGAACCCTGTTATCTTCCCACTGAAGTGGTACCTATTAATCTACTTGCATTTGCATGCTTTCAAACTACTAGGTGGGCAGGAACTGAGGAAAGTGCTTAGGACCAGCCCAATATTTACATCAATTCATACATTCAGATGGGCTTTACCCTTTGCTAGCTTTAGTGTGGTCCCACTGGTATTCATGGAGGAAAAATTGAAGAAAATTCCTTGTATGGTTCATTTTTTTCCCTTGTGGTGCTGGAGCTATTGAAATCATAGCCAGTATTCTTATATATTATTGACAATGCAGGTATATCTGCTCTCATCACATAAGAATTTTAATAATGAAATTATCAGGGTATTCATATTTAGTTTATCTAGATTATTTATTCTCTGACAAAATATATCCATTTTCCTATGCTGATGCAGAAATTTGTAAAATTCAGTTAGGGTTAATGAGCTAATTATAATCTTACTGCTCTACTGACTTCCCTCTGTGTTTCACTGTTATAGGTTGTTAAACACATCTAAAAATATTTATGCATTAGAAGGTTTATCGTTCCCACTTTGGACCTCAGAGATGAAACATGTCTGATGCTATAAAAGCAACTTTACATTAACCGTGATAATTCCCAACCTGTAAACAGTTTATAGCAATTTCAGAAGTTCAAAGTATCATATGATAATTCCAATTAGCTAACATATAGTATAACCAATGAATCCACTGTAAATTAGTTCATCAGAAAATTAGAGCTATTTTTAATTAAAATCAGACATATTGAAAAATGTGTATAGTAGATTCCAGCAGCATTTCTCCAATTAGCTGTTTAAAATTATTAAAGCATGACAAGCCCTATAACCAAGAAACTTGAGCTGACTTTATTTTTAGGTAAACAACAAAGTTAACCAGTTCTAATAAAGATGACATATTGACTTACATAATATAGAGAAATATAATTTGCTGCTTCCCTTAATGGCTTCTTATATTGGAACTGATACCACATTGGATGATCTTAAATCAGATTTGGAATGAGAGTTAACAGCAGATGGATACCACAGGAACAAATTAAAGTCCAGACCAAAAGCTGGAATTACTATAAATCTTTACTCTATCCCCATCCTACATTTAATGCAGCCCATCAGTACAGTACAGTGGGGTTAATTTCATCAAGTTCAACAGACATTTTGATGGATAATGTCCATTGTTTACTGTAAATTGTGGTTACAGTGATTTAACAAATTATCCACCTCATACGTCAGGCTGAAAAACAATTAAGTAAGATTAATGTGTGATTCATGTCTATTAGGGGGATAATGAAATTGTGACATAGCTGTTCAATACAACTCTAATAGGAAAGTGGAACTTAACATTTACAAGAAATATAATTTATGCTGGTTACTTTCTCTTGTCCAAAAAACTTTGCTGAAGAAGCTTCCCTAAAGTATATGAAGGTAAAAATAATTTGAATAATTTAAATGCTTAGATAATGTGAAGCCTAGATGTTAAGTCTCTATTTAAATTACAAGAAAGATATCCAGTACCAAACCAGGTCTACTAGATGGCACTACATGGCACTTTTTGAGGTAATTCCCTGTAAGGAGAATGAGTGCATACAGGAAGACGTAGTGAGAGAAGTGTTTGAATAATATACACACAGCACACAGATACACTGTATAGTTAATGTAGGTTTTTACTTCCAATAAACATATAAGCAAAGTCCACACACATCCAAGTCATTCACAGGTAAATCAGTCAGTGTTCATTTTAGGGATAATTCCAATATCAAAGTCCAGTATCAAAAACAGTTCAGTAACAGACTTAGATCAAATCCAAGAATAACAGTCAATAGGGAAAAATGGAGGAATGGCAACTCTATCCAACAGAAGGAAACAGAGACTCACTCACTTCACTGAGACTTCTTCTGAGACTAAACAACCCAGGTTTCTGGCTTCATTTTATGGCCATTTGCGGAACCATACCCAATTACAGTTTTTTGCATGTTCTTAAAGATACAGTATTGTTAGATCTGGGAGCGTGGGTGCAAGGAACGGAGACGAGGCATCAAATAGTGACTCCAACTCTTTATTAGTGACTTCAGAACAGAACAAAATACTAGGGCAGCAGCAGCTCCTTTTATAGAGCTGGCTGCTGCCACAACACCCAATGATTTGAGTTTGCCGCGCTGGGAGCGACCAATCAGCAACGACCCGCTATCAGCCAATCAGATCAGCCAAAACCGACCAATCACGATCCACTACTAGTGGGCCAATCAGAAGTGCAGGTTTACAAGCCTGTTGTGGAAGGAAAACTATTAGAGTCGCAAGCTAATGAGTTTGCTTAGTTCAGAACACCCCTCCCCCCTAGGTTCCATCTCAAGGGTGGGGTGATGTATTCTCGCAGGTAGGCAGGTCGTTTCACCTGCCTGCCTGATCTATTTTGCTCCATTGGTCTTTGGCCGGACTCTGGTTCAGGTGGGCTGTTTGTTAGACTCGGCGGTAACGGTGATCTGACTTCTCCGTTGGATGACTTGGCGTTGTCATCTCTACTCCCGTCAAGGCTGTTATCTGGATTCTTTGGGATTGCTGATGCCACCGTGCTGCTACGCAGTGAGATGACCATCTGTCCCGGCTCCTCTTCAGAAGGTGAACACTCCAGGCTTGGTTGCACTGGCCACTGAGTCTCGCACACTGGATCAGGTACTAGTTCATTTTTGGCCTCCTGGATTTCCCTTCCCCCCCTGGTTTGGAGTTCAGAGCTTGTGAAAGGGGTAGGTGCCAGCCTGGAAAGTAACTGGTTGATGTGGCACTTCCACAGTCTCCCATCAGCAGTTTGCAAATGGTAGGAACGGGGACCCGTAAGTTGTGTTATGGTAGCGGGGACCCACAAAGGGCCACCAGTAAGGTTTTTTGCAAAGACTGGGTCACCTACCTTGAATGTGCGATACTTGCTACTGGAACCCAGAGGCTTTTCTGGTGTGTAGGCAGGGTGTAGACGGTCAAGATGTGATCGAAGTTTCCGGCCCATCAGGAGTTCGGTTGGGGTTTTGTTTGTGGTGCTGTTTGGAGTGATATGTTGGAGGAGAAGCATCCTGGTTACCTTGTCGTGGATGTTTCCTTGTTCCATCTTGTGTAAGGTTTTCTTTATGAACTGGACCATTCGTTCAGACCTACCATTGCCCCGCAGGGTGAGCCAGTGTTGTTAAGGTGTGGCGTATCCCCCGGTCTGCTAGGTACTGTTCAAATGCCAAGACGGTGAACTGTGGGCCATTGTCTGAAACCAAAACGTCTGGCAAACCATGTGTGGCAAATAGTCTGTTTAATTTTTTAACGACTGCCTCTGTGGTGGTGTTCTTCATTTTGTGGACCTCAAGCCAGTTGGAATAGGCATCCACTGTTATGAGAAATGTATGTCCTTTGGTGGGTCCCGCAAAATCGATGTGGATGCGGGACCAGGGACCTCGGGGTGCTTCCCATTCAGTTGGTGGTGCTTTTGGTGGAGCTGAGCGTGTTTCCTGGCACTTGTTGCAGGTGGCCACCCAAGTCTCTATTTGCTTATCTATACCTGGCCACCAAGCGTAGCTCCTTGNTCCCTTTTGGGTGAAAAGTTCTGTCTGCCTGTGCTTGAAGGGCTTGAAGGTGTCATTGAGTTCATTGTCAGGCCAACCTCTTTCTACCCAGCTGAGGACTCATGCTAAACAAGGGTCTTTCCTTGTTTCGGATGCGATGTCTTGCGCAGTCAGCGGTGGTGAAGGGAGTGTCTCAATCTGTAGTACAGCTAGGGTTGGAGCTGGGTCATCTAGGACTTCTGGTAGCAGTGAGCAGCTCAGGGCGTCAGCATGGGGAATGGCTTTCCCCGGTCGGTGTCGCAGTTGATAGTCGTATGCGGCTAAAAACTCTGACCAGCGTGTCATTCTTGGCGATAAGATATGGGGAGTTGGTTTATCCCCCGCCAAGATGCCCAGTAATGGTTTGTGATCGGTGATTATAGAAAAGGACCTTCCACACATGTACTCATGGAGTCGTTTGATCACAGCCACAATAGCGAGAGCCTCTTTATCTAGTTGGCTATAGTTTCTTTCAGTTTTAGATAAAGTTCTGGAAAAAAATGCAATGGGTGCCTCAGTGCCGTTTGGCAGGATGTGGCTCAGGATGGCTCCTACTCCAAACGGTGAGGTGTCACAGGTGACGTTTAAGGGTAAAGTCTCATTATATTGTATCAATACAGCATCTGATGTTAAAAGGTCTTTAACTTGCTGAAAAGCTCACTCTTCTCGATGTCCCCAGACCCAGGAAGCCTTCTTATCGAGGAGCCTATGCAGGGGTTCAGCAACAGTCGCCTTCTGGCATAGGAAGATGTTATAAAAGTTAATAAGTCCCAGGAAAGCTTGAAGATCTGTTTTGTTCCTGGGTCTTGGGGTGTTTTTTATTGCAGCCAATTTTTTCTCAGTAGGGTGAATTCCCTGTTTGTCAAGAAGGTAACCAAGGAATTCAACCCTCTCCATACATAGTTGGCACTTGTCCTTCTTGACCTTCAGGTCAGCAACTTTAAATTTTTGGAGGACCATTCTTAGTCGCTTTTCCAGTAGACTTCTAGTGGGGGCAGCTATCAAGACATCATCGAAATTTGGCACAACCCCTTTTATGCCTTATAGCAATCTCTCCATCAGACTTTGGAAGATGCCAGGTGCTACGCTCACTCTGAACTGGAGTCTATTACACTTAAATGCCCCTCTGTGCGTGACTATAGTTTGGGCTTCTGCGGTCTCTGCATCTACGGGCAGCTGCTGGTATGCCTGCGCTAGGTCCAATTTTGCAAATATTTCCCCTCCCATAAGGGAGTGCAGTAGGTGTTGGACCACAGGCACGGGGTAAGCACTCTGCTGAAGTGCGTGATTTAGGGTGGCCTTGTAATCCCCACAAATTCTCAGAGATCCATCAGGTTTTATGGGGGTTACTATTGGGGTCTCCCATCAGGCATGGTCAATTGGTTCCAACACGCCTTGGGCTATTAATTTGTCCAATTGTTCATCAACCAACCAATTGTTGGTTTGAGTGCAAAAGGCACTCGACGGGGCTTAAAGCAACTGGGCGCAACATCTGGGCAGAGGTTAAACGAAATGGGGGATCCCTTGTACTTGCCTAGCTTCTCGGTGAACACTTCCTGGAATTCTTGGATGAGAGTCGCTTCCCAGTCATCGCTTTCGGTTTGGTTGATGCCCGCCAGTTCAATTCCAAGTGGCGCGAACCACTGCAAGCCTAATAAGCTGGGTCGATCTTTATCAATGACTGTAAGTGGTAGAGTTGCAGTGTGGTCTTTGAAGGAGACTTGGACGTGGCTGGAGCCGGCGACTGGGATCCTGTTTCCTTGATAGTCCCTCAATATAATTCTCTGAGGGCTGAGATCCTGGCGACGGATGTCAGGGATCAGCTGTTTGAGGATTTTCCAGGAGACCATTGATAGGGAGGACCCGGAGTCAACTTCCATAACGCATGGACGGTTCTCAATGGCGATTGTTACTCGGATCTTTCTTGCATCAAGGGATGAAGTATGGCTGATGGTGATGGTTTGGTGTGCCTCTTCTTGTCTGGTAAAAGTGGCGGGTGCTCGATTTCTGTAGTAGTGGTTCCATTGGTTGCTTGGGCGGTCCCGATTTAGTGGTGGGGTGCCTGTTGTCTGCCGGAAATTATTTTCTCTTTGGTTTGGGCTGGACCCTCGCTTGCCTCTACAAACTTTTGCAATGTGGCCCCTCTTTCCACAGGATTGGAAGAGGGCATCTAGGAATTTGCAGTCTGATCTTGGGTGGTTTCCCCCGCATCCAGCACACTGATACAAGGGCTTCCGACTCCGTTGATCTCACTGATCTCAGTCTGACCTGAGTCTGTTGACCTCCTCTTCTTCGCTTTTTGAGGAGGATTCGAGATCTTCATGGTGGGTAGTCACTGCGTGCCTCTCGGAAATGGCCATAGGGTCACTGGCGAGTTGGCGGGGCGGTGCGTTTGCTCGGCGCATTCGAGCTGCCGAACTCCTGGTTGCTTCTGCTGCAGTAGCATCAGCGATGACATCCGCGAGGGCGATGTCCCCCTTTGCCATAATCTTGCTCTGGGTTGTGGGGTCATTTAGACCCAGAACAATTCGATCTCTCATGGCTTCCTCGAGGTTTACGAAACCACAGAGTCCCCCCAGGTTTCTGAGGTCCACGATGAAGTCTCCAACACTTTCGCTTTCCTGTTGGTCCCTCTGGTAAAACTCATGTCTTCTGATGAGTGTTAGCACCGCTGGGGCGTAATGGGCCTGGAGGATTGGGGCAAGATTGTCCCAGTCCATCGTCTTGACTTCAGCTGGTTTTGCAAATGCCTTTGCCATCTTAAAAATGGCGGGCCCACAATGGGTCAAGAATACAGCTCGTTTCTTGCCAGGCGTAGCATCCTTCAGGTTGTTGGTCTCCAGGAACATCTGAAACCTGTCCATATACGAGTCCCAGTCTTCGTTAGCCGGGTCAAATGGAGCAGGTGGTATGACGCCGCTGGTCATTCTGCCGCAATTGCTGCGCTCTCAGCCACATGCTCTGTTTGCCTTCAATGAGTGTTCATTCAGCTCTCTCGTCTCTGAATCCCACCCTCGTCGCCATGTTAGATCTGGGAGAGTCGGCGCAAGGAACGGAGACAAGGCATTGAATAGTGACTCCAACTCTTTATTAGTGACTTCAGAGCAGAGCAAAATACTAGGGCAGCCGCAGCTCCTTTTATAGAGCTGGCTGCTGTCACAACACCCAATGATTTGAGTTTGCCGCGCTGGGAGTGACCAATCAGCAAAGACCCGCTATCAGCCAATCAGATCAGCCAAAACCGACCAATCACGATCCACTACTAGCAGGCCAATCAGAAGTGCCTGTCATGGAAGGAAAACTATTAGAGTTGCAAGCTAACGAGTTTGCTTAGTTCAGAACAAGTATTAAAATGTCTATCTTGGTTTATATATTTCTAAGCTAAATAACAGTTAGGTGACTTACATTCCTAACAGTACTGACAAAATATATTAATCAAGGATAATAACTGCTGATCAACTTTTTTGACAAAAGCACATAAGTAAAAATGAATAAAATGATCTAAGAAAAGTTACCGAAGGATTGTCTATGTATGTAAACATGCTCTATAAAGAAGCAGATAAAAATGATTTTACATTCAGAAAAATTCTGGAATCTTCTCTGAAAATAAAATCAAAGATTATTAGTGAATACTAATCTAGTTAAAAGATACATATGAGAGGTTTATTAAATATTTGTAAAGAAAAAAGCTACCTATCAATTTTTATAAAAGAGTTTTGGCTTGTTCAGTAGCAAATGCAAATTATGTCAGTCTGTGTTCCATTTTTGTCCCTCTATTTAACTAGAAGTTAGAGTGATCACTAAGGAAATGAGTTCCTGTTTCAGACTAGTTTTATCACTTAAAATAACATTAAAGTTATGACTATAGTTGGGAGGTAAGTTTACCCTCATTAATCAATTTGGTATCACCCACCTTGTGTTTATTTCAGGAGGAAAAATCCCATTGGAGACAATGGATAGCATTCACCTGTCAAATAACAATTTCCTGTACTGGATTACATTCTGGATTAAAAAGAGGGCCCTGAAAATATTTACAGACCCCTCACATCCTGGACATAAATTGTTTCAACTCCTTCCCTCAAAACAATGCTATAGAGCAGGGGTCACCAACCTTTTGGATCTCAGGGACCACCAAACTCATAATTTTAAATCCCAGAGACCACTAACATGTTCTGTGGGTGTGGCCTAATTTGTGAGTGTGGCTTGGTGGTCATGTGACTGGCTGGGCATGGCTTATATGTAAATATTATAAATATTTATATAAATATTGAATTTTTTATAAAACAAAGGGCAACTTTTACCCAAAATCAGGCAAAGCAAGCAGGCAGATTGAGTTGCTCACAGAATCACAGATTCATTCAGAGATCTATCTATCTGCAATTGCCTACCTCAGTGTGTCACATAAAATTTGCTTGCAAGCAAACTCAAAAAATTGACTCACAACACACCATGTATGTAAACATTGAATTTTTTTTATAAAAAAAAGAACAACTTTTACCCAAACTCGGGCAAAGCAGGCAGACAGATTGAGTTGCTCACATAATCATTCAATGATTTATCTATCTGTCATCAGCTAACTGAGTCTGTCACATAAAATTAGCTTGCCATGAGTCTGCAATGACTAATAGAATCTTCAGTCCTAAGGGAGGTTTGGGTATGCTTAAAAGCAGAGCCGAAGATCTAAAGATTAGCTAGAAAGCAAGAAATCCAACCATTTCCTGCTTCCTAGCTAATCTAAATCTCCCAGCACAGCAGAACAGCTGACGGTCAGGGGGAAAAAAAGGAAAAATAGCAACTTAGCAGGCAAGTTTGCTGGGTAAGGAATGAATGGGAGGGGAGGGTTCCCGTGGGCCATATGGGTGGCACAGTCTTGTGTTTCTGTGCATCCTGCATTAATTGTTTTGTGGGTGCTCTGAGGGTGACATTTCTCTGCAGCCCACCAAAATTTTCTCATGGCCACAGCCCACTGGTTGGCAACCACTGCTGTAGAGCACTGCACACCAGAAAAACTAGACACAAGAACAGTTTCCCCCTGAAAGCCATCACTCTGCTAAACAAATAATTCTGTGATGACCCAGAGTATATCAGAAATATAACAAAACCCAAAACGTAACTAAAAGTCCTTTAATGCCTTCAACTTGGCTTTACTGTTTAATTGTTCACAGTGGAGGAGTAAACTATTTTCAAAATAACATTTCAAAGGAAAGAAATACAGTTCAAATTCAAAGAGACGATAACGAAGCAAAAAACAAAAATAAACCACACTGAATAAAGTTCCATGACAGACCAGGATAGATAATTGCCAACTTCAGGAAGATAACCAGAGACATTCCATTGGAAGAACACCAACCAAGATAAACCTTCTTTAGGAATAAAACACTAATTTGTCTCCAGAATCTATAAGCACATAGGTCCAAACTCTTGTGCAGATCTCACACCTGGAACCCATGAAGAGGATCATGGGCCTCTCCTCCCGAGTAGACCACATTTTGCCCTGATCCTTGATGAATGTATCTTTTCTTTTATGTATATTGAGACCAATTGCACCAAGACAAATTCCTTGTGTGTCCAATCACACTTGGCCAATAAAGAATTCTATTCTATTCTATTCTATTCTATTCTATTCTATTCTATTCTATTCTATTCTATTCTATTCTATTCTATTCAAAATGACAACCAAAAGTTTAAATCCCATTCCTTCCAACATGTCACAATTTTAATTTGAACTGGTGAGCAACCCAAAATGCATGCAAGGCTAATTTTGTAATGTGTTTAACATTGAGAAATAGTCCGCTTCTCTTTTCCAAAAGTTAGGTACTTTCTGAAGACAGTGTCCAAGTCCACTATATTTTGTCAGGACAGCTGATCTATTTTGTTCCCCATTTTAATAGTTATTGTTCCCATCTTACAACATAGAAAGCTCTAGGTCTCTAGGGAACATACTTAGAACAGAAGACTATGGTATTCTCCAAATAAGTAATGAGCATTTCCAGAAAGCCAAGAAGCATTTTCAGCAAGACTCTTATTGCTATGAATTATTACTTATTAGAGAAAATGTTGATGTATGATCGCTTCAGTCAACAGAATAAGGGGAAAAAATCTTTTTCATTGCATGTGGTGGCAAAACAAAATTAGCACAGAATAACTCTTTCTTTTCAATATAGAACTGAAGATTTTGGACTAATTTAAATGATAAGCTGCCTTTCTGCAAACATGATTACAGACCCTTATTCCACACCCAAAATTCATATCATCTCTCCCTCTTTTCTTACTTTTCTCCAATGATGGATCTAGATTGAGAAGAGGAATATATTAATACCTAGATGATTGATACTCAACCCTTTCCATCAGCTCAAGACTTACTTTATGTTTGTCAGAGTTATGCTGAAGATTCACATTACCATCCTCGAAATGGATGCCACCCAATTGACAATGGAATTTTTTTTTTCATGTGTGATACAATATATCCTGTTTTCCCATGGGAAAATCACAGGCAAGATACGAAGGTAGTGACAGTGCTCTGCTCTTTTCCATTCCCAAAACAGTTGATATTCAGAGTTTCTGAGCTGTTAAATTACAGAGAACTCTCTTAGGACCTTACATCATTACTGAACTATAGTGGTTTCTACACAGTCTTCAGTCTGCAGAACACTATACTGTCATAATGTTTGTAATCTTTCTTGCTAAACCCATTTCTTTATCAGTGAGATATTCAATCTTGTTTAACAGCAAATAAAACCACTATGTGAATGACTGCATTCCAGTATTTTCTTATTTGTACTCTAACCTTTTCAAAGATCTGGGATAGAACATTTGACCACCTGAAACTGCTATCCTTCATCACTGCCAAATGTAACTCTGTCTAAAGAAGAAGAGTGGTGAGTGGTCCTAATCTAACTATTTTAAAGGACAAATTAAGAAAAGTGACTGATGGCCCTGTTTCTTCTCTACCAAATTTCTTCTACCAGTGGGAAAATCAACCATCAATCCTTCTCAATGTGTAGAGGAGTGAGATGGAATGGACATGTATAGGAGGTGTCTCCTGAGCTATTTCTTTACATTGGTCTTCTGAAAGGGAAGGCATATTCAATAATGAGAGAATTCTGCCCTTAACTAGTAATGTAGAGCAATATCAGTGCAAGTGGCATATGTTTGCAACCAACAACACTAAGAAGTAGCCAGTGGAGATGGCATTTTCTCCTCAACCAAATATAAACAGTAATACATATGGTGACACAAAAGCTTGTTGCAAAAACAACAGAAAATGTGTAATTTATTTTGTTAAAATTTTCAAGACTTAATTGGCCACTGATCTTATGAAACCTCACTCTGGGTGGCTCACAATAATACAAATCAAAGGAAAAGTAAAATAAAAAACCTGGTATCGTATCCAACATTTCTTCATCCATCTAGAAATACATACCAGGTTCTAACTTCACTCTATTCCAAAAGACAGCCCTTTATGACTTTCTGGAAGGCTAAAAGAATTAGGAATGGCCAGATCCTGAGGGAAAGCTATTCCACATGGCAGGGGTTGCTGTGTAAATACAGTTTCTTAATGGTCGAAACTATTCCTTTTTCCTAGTTTAAAGCAACCTTCTGTGAAGTATGTTTACAACACAGGTCCAGAATTTTTTTCAAAAGAACATATGCCCACATATAATAATAAACCCTTGTAAGGCCAAATAAGGAAGTCAGAAAACCCTTATTAAACATTTGGTGAGTAAACAGACACCCAGACTTTCCTGAAACCAAGCCAAAATGGTAAATATAGTTGTTCCCAGTGATTAAAAGTGTTTATATGTGTACACAGCAGCGTAAAGTGGCCAAGATGAGATAGGCAGATCACAGCCCCTACTTTCATCATTAATCATGTTGTCAATGAAATGCGCTAGATTGTGTAACAGCTAAATCCAACTTTAAACTGCCTCAGCTGTGAGTTGGCAAGAGATGAAGGCAAGAACATAAGCACATGACATTAAAAAAAAGCTATTATATTCATGATTTGATTTGGGGGACATGAAAATGATGCCCAATTTGTTAAAACTAGAAAAGAATGCCGTAGACCTCTCTTTGCTAGTGGGTCTTGTAAAAACCTTTCTCCCCAATAAATTTCCCCATCAAACATTTCCCCATCAATGACCTCAGGATGCTGCAACTATTTTAAACATGTACTGGTTGCACCCAAAGTTTGATCATGTGACCTTGGGGATCCTGTGAAGGTTGTAAGTGTAAGAACTGGTTGTAAGTCACTTTTTTTTAGCGCCGTTGTAAATGCAGATGTCTGCTAAAAATGCTTGTGAGTCAAGGACTATCCATACACATAAAACAAGCAAGACTACTGAGCTAGGAAACTTTCCAATGAATGTTGAAATAAAAATGTAAGTAAAACAGGTTTTATCCAGTTCTGTCAGTGTGACAATACAATGGGAATTACTTATAGCGTGGTTCCTGCCATCACTTTCTGGAGCACCTTCAAAGTGTGATATAAGAATTTGGGGAACTCTTCAGAAAAGACTTGGTAAAAGAAGAATGTAGGAATGAAAAATCTTGTTACATGAGTAGCTCATATTCAGGATACTCAAAGCATTAATCTGACTCCCAGCAATGTTTCAGACATTTAATATATGAAATTGTTCTTTTTTGCTGCTACTTAAGCTGCCATTTTCTTTTTAGGGGGAAGAAAAGAAGAGCACATCTATCCAATTTGATATTTTAAAGGTGTTTGATGATGTGGTGAGAACATCAGAAGCCAATAAATAAGAGAGAGAGAGCACAGCTATTTTGTTGGAATATACAACTGCCTTGAGGCTGCTGTGATACGATTAAGATAGTCAATAGAATTTTATTGCTAAAAAGGAAGGATAGCCATCATGAGCCAGGAAAATTGCCTGACCTGGTTAAGATGAAAGGATCAAGAGTCTATCTCTGCCATAAGTAATAAACCAGTAAACCCACACAAGCTACATAGGACTCTCAGAGCCAACTCAGAAATTAAAGAAAGGATGGGGAGATTGCAAGGTACTCCATTTTTTTTTAGAAATTAATAAACGGGAGAAAAACTCTTCCATTCATTTAGATTTACAAAGAACTAAAATTAATTGTCATACAAGTGTTCAGCATAATTGGTTTGTGTGGATTAAGGATAGATGGTTAAGATTATAGCTTTTTAATTGGATCTGGTATTTCTGGAGAGTTACTTATTTCTCACTCCTTACCTGAAATCTGTAGTGCTTATTAGCTTCACTACACCAGAAAAGCTAGCACTAATCATCTTTGAGATTGCAGTGGTGGGAAATTAACTTTTCCTCACCAGTCATTAACTAGCTTGATGGTAAGGTAGAACATGCAACAGAAGCTTACATCAGTAATTTTAATCAAATCTGAACATATCTATTGTTACACTGCTAAGGATCAAACATTGTTGAGTTGCAGAAAACTTAAATGCAGAACTGGGAAACTTTTGAATAAAAATTTAGATTACATTAACTTATGCAGGATGATCAACATTCTTTTTGATATTGGAGAATGTTAGGAAAAAAGAATATTGTCAGAATTTTTATATTTTGCATTTTTTCCTTATTGGTGTAGTATTTTCACTTGTAAATTGATTAAAATGCCTTTGTGTCAACTATTCCTTCATTTTTGAAAATGTATGCCAGTTTGTGCTAAACCTAGATCTGATTGCAGAGATTTTTATGGGAACAACTGAAATTTCTTGGAGGTGAGATCTAATATTATTTAGTATTTTGTCCTTATAACCATTTTTCGCACCTGTGATAATTGGATCCACATCATGATACTTTGTGTTTGGTCTTCTATCTTTGTAGAGATAGTGTGGTTGATTACATCATCACATTCATTTTTTTGAGTCAAGAAAATAGACATTTGTAGAATCATTGAATTGGAAGCATGTCTAGTTCAACCCCATGTTCACTGCATGATCTGCTAAAACATTTGGGAAAGATGATTTTTCAGGCTATGTTTGAAGATCACAGAATATTAAACAGTGGTGGGATTCAATTTTTTTTACCAGCAGTTCTGTGGGTGTGGCTTGGTGGGCATGGCATGGCTTGGCGGGCATGGCTTGGCAGGCATGGCAGGGGAAGGATACTGCAAAATGTCTATTCTTTCCCCACCCCACTAACTTGCTTTCCAGCTCCATTTTCCTGTGCAGGGCAACCAAAGAAGACCCAGCTAATCAGCTGGGACTCAGGAGGCAGAGAATAGATGCGGGTGGGGTCAGTCAGAGGTGGTATTTCTCTGAATTACTCAAAATTTCCACTACTGGTTCTCCAGAACTGGTTAGAACCTGCTGAATACCACCTCTGACATTAAACTTCTATTATAAATGTATACTTTCAATTGCAGCATATTCTCCCATTTTTTTCTTCCCAATCAGCTATCATCGGCAGGATATCACTTTTCTAATATTGGGTCATGTTTGTTCTTGCTTAATTGTAGGCAATTAATTTTCCCAAGGGGTCACATAAGAAACTAGGGCTGCCACCCTGCCTCCGATGCCCTGCCCTCTGCTGACACCACTCCATCACTTCCGCTGATGTCACACTGTTGCCCCGCCCTTGCTCCTATGCCACACCTCCAACACTGCAAATGTCCTACCCTTGATGCTGAAGCTGCCAACACAAAAGTCTGGTCTGGGACCACCTGTGGGCCATAAACTTCTCAGGTCTGTTTTTGCTACCATCAACATATATCTTATTCTATAAGGATGCTTTTCATTTATGTTTTCTGGAATTATAACTTGTAAAAATACCTATGGTTTCAATTCAAATTTTATTTTAAAGATCTTTTGAATATTTTGATGTATTCCTTTTGAATACTTTAAAATATTTTGCATAATTACCACATTTGGTAAAATGTTTCTACCTTGTTATGGCATTTCCAACATGTATTGTTAAATGTTTGATCTATCCTGGCAATCAGGGTGGGATTCTACCAGTTTGCACCTATTTGCTAGAACCAGTTGTTAACATTCTAAGCAGTTTGGAGAACTGGTTGTTAGAAGAAATTACTGGCCTAATCCTGTAAGGAAGGCAGGAAGGAAACAAGCTGGTGTTACTTACAGAAACTGCCTCTCTGTTAACACTTATTACATTCTTGGCAGGACTAGACTTCCTGTCTCAGGAACATTTCTGGAGTTTTTTTTCCCCCTCCTTTGCTGGTACTTTGCTTGTGTAGAGTGACCATTCAAAGTTACAGTGGCACTGAAAAAAGTGACTTATGACCATTTTTCACACTTACGACTGTTGCAGCATTCCCCACAATCTTGAGAGGCCTGGCGAGGAGATGCGTGCCTTGATGTGAGTGATACTGAGTTGGCCACATCCAGCCAACAACATGACCACCAAGCCATGTCCACCCAGTCACATGACCACCAAGCCACACCCACCACCTAAGCCATGCCCACAGAACCTGTTGTTAAAAAATTTGAATCCCACCCATGCTGGCAATTATTGATAGAGTTATGTACATTAGTAAAACATTTTGTAGCAATTTCCCCTTAAATTGTAGCTTGGACAAAATTGTGTTGATTCCCCCCTCCCCCATAACTCCTCCTATTGAGAAAAAATGATTTTCTCAAATTTTGCATCCATTTTATTGTACCATTTTTAATTTGTTTTGCCCCTGGAACATATTTATATATATCATACATATAATAACAATTTATAAATATGTCCTCATAAATTATATTGATTTTCTATAAGCATTAGAAATCTGTCATTTTGCTCAAAGTCCTTCTAACTTTTCAAGATCGCCTTTTATTTTTTCAGTTACTTGCAGGTATATTTACCATGATGAACTGCTTTCTTCATTCAGCAATTCCTGTTTGGTCTTTTAATTTGTTTTCTGAATATAAATATGTCATCTTGGTATATGTAATTATTTCTCCTCCTCCTCCTCCTCCTCCTCCTCCTCCTCCTCCTCCTTAGCTCAGTTTTGTAGCGTATAGTTATTTGTCTCAATCCAGTAGCAATTACAACTAGGACAGTTCTTTCTCCAAGCCTTTTCACTGCTAAAAAAATTAGAGGTTCTCTGCCTTAGCTGTTTAAGACTGACAGTTTGCAGCCAGAGGAAATGGAGCAATTCTGTCTCAATGGAAAATATTGTCAAATTCTCTTTAATCGATAGGAATCATATTCAAAATCTGTATGGTTCTGGAATGTCAGAAATCAGTGGGAGGGTAAAATCATATCATTATCCATGTTCATATCAGCATCTGTATGTGCTGAGATAACAAACTGAGTGGTCCTTTATCTGCCTCTGGATATTTTGAGAAAGAGTAGTGAATTCTCCTTCCCTTTCAGTTGTATTCTGCTAACTGGGTTGCTAGCAGGAAACAATCACTCAAATGATATCTGAGCTTCAATATGATCAAAATATATTTTCTGTGTTCAATATTATTAGAAATATCAATTATAACTGCCTTGGTTAAGATCTTCTATAACCATGCTTTGAGATGTGTGAAAATAGAAGGGCATACAAGAAACTAAGTAGGTGCAAAAATTGATGTATTTTATTGCAAACCATGTTTAATCACATTTCAAGATTTTTTTTTCCCTTGAAACACATTGGACATAACTTATAATAAAGCATATGTATACCCAGAGGTGGTATTCAGCAGGTTTTGGCCAGTTCTGGAGAACCGGTCGTGGAAATTTTGAGGAGTTTGGAGAACCGGCAAATACCATCCCTGACTGGAGATTTTACAGCATCCTTCCCCTGCCATGCCCATCAAGCCACGCCCACAGAACTGATAGTAAAAAAAATTGAATCCCACCACTGTGTATACCACGTTTTTTTCTCCCTGTGTCACAATATGTAAAAGAATAGTATGGATTAAAAAAAAGATAAGTGTCAGAGACTGACAATATGTAGGAGGCAGCACTCATGTTGCCAATAGCATATTAATTAAAGTAGGGGTTGGGAGGGAATGAAATAGAATAAGTAGCGAAGTAGAAATATCATATCAATGCCAAAACAACAACAGCAAGAACAACCATCACCACCATGCTATTTCTAGCTGAACAAAAGAATCCCATTTTTTAAGGCAGTTGGCAATGTCTTTGTTTTAATATAAGCTACTAAATTCCAATGTGACATTAAAGATTATATAGAGGATATGTTGAAAACAGTGATGATAGATCATCCTAAAGAACAAGATAAGGATAGATGTCTCTTAGAACCTTAAAAAATATTTTAAAAGTGTCACCCAAAGTACAATTCTACATTAAGGCCCCTGGAGTAATGTTGCCCATCAATAAATTAAGTCAAAAGAAGGTTGAAGGTTTTGATTATCTATAATGTGATGCTTTTGTTCTATACTAAGCTTAGAAACGCTATCTTTTAATCAGGTTTGCTTTGATTTTGTTGAATTTAGTTGGAAATCAAATAAAGTCTATTATGTTCTTAATCCACTGACCTTTGTCTGTTTGCTCCTTTTATTTGGCCAAATGCAAGGGAAAAAAAAAACCTTGCAGAAATGATGCTTGAAATGAATGGTAAACCAATCAGCAATTAAGCTGAGGAAAAGAAAGGTGAACAATGGAAACAACCAGTGTTGGAAATTCAAGACAGAGATGGGCCATGCCGGCTATGATCTCTGAAAAGCATCAGCAAATTGTAGACAATACAAGAACAAATATGCACAAACAATTAACTACTTGTTTGTGGAAGATGTCTCCTTCACATCTTAAAACAAAGTATAACTAGATGTTCAAAACAATGTTTCAGAGTGTGCAACAACACTTTTTAAAAAAAAACCTATGGTGTAAATTGTATACTGGGCAAGCAAGAAATACAAGAATGATAAAAAAATATATGACAGTTACACAGAATAGAAGTCAAAGACAGCCATATTGTATCACTGCTGCCATATGGTGCTAGACATTAGAAGACATGAAAGACAAGCTGTTAGATTAGTATAGCTATGGAGAAGAAATTGTTTAGCCATTTCAAATAAGCGAAGTAAAGGCCAAGAGTGCATGATTCAAAGACAAGCAAAATTCTAGAGGAGAAGATTGCCAGCTCCAAATTATTTGGGGAATCAGGTCATCTAGTTAATGCTTTGACTTATGGACACCATGCCAAATAATGAACATAACAGTTCTTTAAAGAAATGGAAACAAAATCAGGGGCAAATCTCTGGTAGACTATCTGATGGGAAGAAGTTAGTCCTACATTTCCAGACTGCCCCAATCTCATGTCTTGAACCATCCATGCCTAATTTGGAATTATGTCTACTCTCAGTGAAGCAATTAACTGGTACTGGTAATTCAAAGAAAGGTCAGTATCACTATGAAGGCAAAATAAATCCAAGCAAGGAAAGTAATTTGACTGAGCTTAATGTTTGCTGAAATTAGTAAAATTTGCCATGTTCTATTATGGGACTCAATTCATCTAGTCAAGCATTTTGCTAATGAAGTCTTACTCTGAGGTTATATTTTATTATATTTTCATCTAAGGAACCATGTGGGAAAATGAGAGATCCATCACTTACACATACAAATCATGTTAGAAAACAGCAACTTGGATCAAATAGGAACAGGGTTTCCTCTACATTAGTAAAATAGTATACACTAGGGTTAGAGAATTAGATCTAGATTAGGAATTAAAGTCAATTTCCCCCATCAGAATGAGTCAGATGACAATGACTGAAGTAAGAAGGAGACTGTTGTGAATGCATAGGATTTTAATAAAGTTATCTGGAGCTTGGAGTTAAGTGCAGGGTTCTGGCCCTGCACTTCTGATTGGCTGTTAAATGGCAGGATCGGATTGGCCCATTCAGGGGAATCTGATTGGCCATTAACAGAGCTTTCGTATTGGTTCAATGGAGCTAGCGCTCCTGAGTTCTTATTGGTTAAATAGTTATTGGGTTGCCTATATAAAGAGAGTCTTAGCTGCCCTTGTTTTGAGCTGTCACTATGTAAATAAAAGAGTTGAAGTTCACCGTTTAACCGGCTCGTCTCCATTTGTTATCGCCCATGCTTCAAACTTGACAGAGACCTCCCTCTACTAAATCCCCCTTTTCCAAATGTGATTAATTTGACGTGACTGATTAAGAGTATGGCAAGGTTTAAGGGCAGGGCAGAACTGAATCTAAAAAGTGCATTTAAATTTTCAAGAGAAACACAAACAGAAAACTGTTAACATAAACAACAGTTTCTGCATGGCAGAATATAAAGGATTTTAGTGATGACCTTAGAGAAGAAAGAAAGGAGGAGTTTGAGGATTACTCAATCCCAAGAAAGAGGGAAGCGTGAGAGAGAAACTCAAAATAGCCCTGCCTTGGATTTTATTTAAGGTAACATGTGACAGAAGGAAACTGGGGCAATCTTTCAAGATTCGGTTAGGTATTAACAATGCAGTCCTGAATGAATGGGACTTTACTGCAAAGAGATGCATGTGGATTCAGTGATAGAAAGCTGGAACAGATAACATTTCACAAAACCAATTCTCCTTGAATGTAATTCACACAATGCTGAGAGAATCACAGTTTGACACCAGCTGCAGGAGCAAGTATTGGACTCAGCCTGGAACTGAATTCACTATTCCCAGATAGGAATACTAAAATTCATTGGACTTAACCTTTCACATGAACAGACATTCAGGATTCTGTTGTAACTTCATTCCCGGTGTAGTATCATGTTAAAACTAATATTTCCAGAATCTTTTTTTTAATTATGAAACCAGACTACAATTTACCTCCAAATTGATTGATTTGCACAATTCTCTCATTAATTTGAAACTGCACTTGGGATTTGAAATAGCTTCTTTCTCAATGAAGCCTCCTGCTCTATCAATTCAGTAGATCTACACAGTTAAAATGCCACTGAAACTAAATGGCCGCAATTAATGGTAATAAAAATAAATTTAGAGTTGAGAAAGATGATAAGGAACTTCCTTACTGAATCAAAAGCCTTTCAATTAGGATAAATGTAAGGGCAAGGACAAATTGAAAATCATATGCAATCATTTAAAAAATGAATGATTTTTTTTTATAGCTCTGACCACTTTCAGTTTCCAACTGAGGCAATATAGGAACAGAAAAATATCTTTCAGTACCTTCTACATATTGTAGGTCATTGATATTTTGATTTTCTTTTCTTTTTCAAATATTTTTTTTTACTATATAAAGAAAGAGCAACAATTTCAATGTCTATATAAACAGTGTTGTCTGAGCACAGTTAGTTTGAGCAATAGTCATCGTCATCATCATCGTCATCATAATGTTCATTGGTAGTGATCATATAATAACAGTATTTTCTCCACATAATATCAATACTTAATTGTTTATAGTAAATCATACTGATAATAAACATATTTTGATTTTCAACAACACTGCATTTTAATCTGTTAACTAGCATAACATAAGCATTACTAATTAACGTCTCCCTTAAAAAAAAACCCAGATAGTCCCTTAGATGGCATTTTTTGCCATTAGGAATTAACAAGTTTCTCCTCCAACAAAATATACCTTTAGGGGCCGCATTCATGTCTTCTGTTGTGAATCAATAAAATACTTAATAAAGATTATTAAGAGCTTGAAGTAAAGTGCAGGGTTCTGGCCCTGCACTTCTGATTGGCCGATAATAGCGACATCAGATTGGTCCGTTCAGGGGAATCTGATTGGCTATTAACGAGCCTCTCCCATTGGTTAATGGAGCTAGCGCTCCCTGTGTTCATTGGTTAAATAAGTTAAGAGTTGCCTATATAAAGGGGCCCATCGTGGCCATTGAGCTGAGCTGTTTTCACATGTAAATAAAGAGTTTGAAGTTCACTGTTTCACCGGCTCGTCTCCATCCTTGCACCCATGCTCAGAACATAACACTGGCGACGAGGGTGGGATGTGGAGACATCAGAGCTCGCTGAACGACGAAGAACCATAACCGAGCATGTGACTTAATGCACCAATGGTGGAACCATGTCCGGCAGCGTCATACCACCCGCTCCATTCGACCCGGCACAAGACTGGGACTCATATATGGATCGCTTCCAGATGTTTCTGGAAACCAACAATTTAAAGGATGCCACTACCGGAAAGAAACGAGCGGTATTCCTAACTCATTGTGGGCCAACTGTATTCAAGATGGCCAAGGCACTAGCAAAACCATCAGAAGTAAAGTCTATGGACTGGGACGTCCTCGAACCCCTGTTGAGGGCTCACTACGCACCGACCATGCCAACACTCGTGAGAAGGCATGAATTCTATCAGAGAAGTCAGCAGAAGGGCGAAAGCGTTGCTGATTTCATCACGGATCTCCGGAATCTGGGAGGCCTATGCAAGTTTACCAATTTAGAAGAAGCCCTAACAGACCAAATCGTTCTGGGATTAGATGCACCAGGCACTCAGAGTAAATTGATGGCAAAGGGCGACATTACCCTTAAAGACGCCATAGCTGAAGCTACTGCAGCAGAAGCAACCAGGAAGTCGGCTGCCCAAATGTGCCACACACACGCACCAGTTCGACAACGAGCCAGCGACATTTCACCTCAGTCAGAGGGACAGCTAGAAACAGCCCACCACGAGGACCTTGACTCGTTGTCAGACAGCGACGAGGAAGAGGACCATTGACTTCGGTCCGAACAGGACCAACGCCAGAAATCACAGTACCAATGCGCCGGGTGTGGAGCATGCCACCCCCGGTCTGAATGCAAATTCCTCGACGCGCTCTGCCATGTGTGTGGGAAAAGAGGCCATATAGGTTGGGTCTGTTGAAGCAAGCCAGGACCCAGCCAGCCCTCAAGGGGGGCTAACTACCATCAACCGACGGGAAGTCGTCCCATGAAGCGAGAACCCATGAACCATCAATGGAACAACCACTCCTACAGAAACAAAACCCTAAACCACCCAACGAAGTGAGAAGAGGCTCACCAAATGATCACGATCGGTCACGCCTCATCTCTGGATGCCAAAAAGATCCGAGTGAAAGTGGCCATCGAAAACCAGCCCTGCCTGATGGAAGTCGATTCAGGATCATTCCTCTCGATGGTTTCCTGGAAGACCCTCAAGCAGCTCATCCCCACTATCCGTAGGCAAGACCTCCGGTTCCAAAGGCTCATACTTAAGGACTATCAAGGAAATCGAATCCCGGTTGTTGGATCCAGCCGAGTACGGGTATCGTTTAAGAACCGTACAGCATTTCTACCCCTGACTGTAATCGACAAGGATCGGCCTAGTTTGTTAGGCCTCCAATGGTTCGCTCTGCTTGGAATTGAAGTAGCCGGCATTCACCGAACCCACAGCAGTGATTGGGAAGAAGACCTCGTCCACAAATTCCAGGATGTCTTCGCAGAAAAATTAAGCAAGTACAAGGGGACCCCGATATCGTTTAACCTCAATCCCGAAATAGCTCCCATCCGCCTTAAGCCTCGTTGGGTTCCCTTTGCCCTTAAACCAAAGATTGATGAGCAGCTTGATAAATTAATAGCTCAGGGAGTGCTAGAACCAACCGATCACTCTCCCTGGGAAACCCCAATCGTAACACCCATCAAGCCGGATGGATCGATAAGAATTTGTGGGGACTACCGAGCCACCCTGAACCACGCCCTTCAACAAAACGCTTACCCGGTACCGGTGGTACAACACCTCCTCCATTCCCTGGGGGGCGGAAAAGTCTTCGCTAAACTAGACTTAGCCCAGGCATACCAACAACTGCCTCTTGACAAAAAAATGGCAGAGGCCCAAACAATCGTTATGCACAGAGGCGCGTTTAAATGTAACCAACTCCAGTTCGGAGTGAGCATAGCCCCGGGGATCTTTCAAAGCTTAATGGAGAGGCTATTACAAGGGATAAAAAGTGTTGTTCCATATTTTGGAATATTTAACAAACAGTGAGATATGGGGAAATATTGGATGAAAAGGGTGAACTTAAAATGATGCAAAATTTAGAAGAACAAGGTATAAAGATGAATTGGTTTTCATATGCGCAAATACATGCAAGGTATCTTAAAGATTCCAAAACAGAAGGATTTTATGATAAATTGACTGATTTAGATAGGATTTTGACAGGTACTGATGAAAAAGTGATTAAAAAACTATATAGTTATTTGTTGGAAATTAAATTAGAGGAAGAACAAGTTAAAGAAACAATGATTGCTTGGGGGAAGAATTTTGGATATGGGATTGATTTAGAGAAATGGCAAAAATTGTGGTTACAAAATTATAAAATGACAATGTCAACAGCATATAAGGAAAATTTGTATAAGATGTTTTACAGGTGGCACTTTCCCCCAACAAGAATAGCAAGAATGTTCAAGAATAAATCTGAAAAGTGCTGGAAATGTCATCATATACCTGGCTCATATTACCATATGTGGTGGACTTGTGAGGAGGCCAGGAAATACTGGACTAGAATTCGCATATGGCTGGAAAAAATGACAAAGAAACACATAGATTTGAAACCAGAGATTTTTTTATTGGGAATCTTACCTGATATATATAGTAAAAATTTAAAGTATTTGATTGTAAATGTATTAACAGCGGCTAGGTTTGTATTTGCTAAACATTGGAAAAGTGAGTAAATACCATTAGAGGGAGAAATCATTAAGAAAATATTGGAATGTGCTGAAATTAGCAGATTGACATTTGAAATTAGAGAAGAAGAAGATAAACAATTTTATAAAGTTTGGGATCTTTTTTATCAATGGTTAGATAATACAATATAATAATAGAATATTTAGAAATTTAGGAAATAATGAATACATAATTTTTCTTGGTTTTGATAATTTTTTAGAATATTTTATTAAGAAAGATTTGGTATGATTCTATGATTTGTTGTAGAATAATTTAACTTAATTATAGTTATCTCGCTTAAATATGAATTAGTAAAATTATAGTCAAATGATTGTTCAATAATGATATTGGGATTTTTACTGATGATTGATAATGTGAGTTATTATGTAATATAATTATTTTGATGACTATGAAATGGATGCAGAAAAGGGAGTGGTAAACCAACCGATACACTGTAAATTTATGAAGAATGATATATTTTTTATGTTATGTTTTATGTCTTATATGTTTTTTGTTTGTTGTTAAAATCAATAAAACTTTTATCAAAAAAAAAAAAGGTGTTGTTCCATATTTTGATGATGTGTTAATCGCAGCCCCAACCTAGAAAATACTAAAGGAACGCCTGAGGTTGGTTCTCCAGAGATTTAAAGACTCCGGTCTCAAAGTTAAAAAGAACAAGTGTTACTTATGTACGGATCACGTAGAATTATTGGGATATTTAATTGATAGTCAAGGCATTCAACCCACCAACAACAAACTCAGAGCGATCAAGAACGTCCCAAAATCCCGGAACAAGGCCGACCTCCAGGCTTTTCTGGGCCTTATCAATTTTTATAACGTTTTTCTGCCTCACAAAGCAACCGTAGCTGAGCCCCAACATCGTTTATTGGACAAAAAAGCAACCTGGGTATGGGGACGTAGAGAAGAACAGGCATTCCAACATGTAAAAGATTTATTGACTTCTGATTCTGTCCTGATGCAGTATAACAAGACTTTGCCTTTTATGATGACGTGTGATGCATCTCCATTAGGGGTGGGTGCCATTTTAAGCCATGTTTTGCCAAACGGTAATGAAGCCCCTTTTGCTTATTTCTCAAAGACGTTATCAAAAACAGAACGCAACTACAGTCAACTTGACAAGGAGACCCATGCTATAGTCCCCGCGGTTAAGAGATTTCATGAATATGTGTATGGCCGAGCCTTTACCATAGTGATTGACCACAAACCTTTACTGGGAATAATTGCGGGAGATAGGCCAACACCGTATATATTATCTCCCAGAATGACCTGCTGGTCAGAATTTTTGGTGGGATACAATTACAAATTACAACATCGCCCCGGGAAAGCCATTCCCCACGCTGACGCATTGAGCCGTGCACCTCTTCCAGAGATTATTGATGACCCCGCTCCAACGGTCACAACGCTGCAGATCGAGACACTTCAAACGCCGCCATTAACGGCCTGGGATATTGCAATGGAAACGAAACGCGACCCCATTTTAGCTCGAGTCCTCAGTTGGGTCGAGCGGGGATGGCCGTTAGACCAAATATCTGACGACTACGCCCCATTCAAAAATCGGAAAACAGAACTATTTTCTCAAAAGGGCTGCATTATCTGGGGTGATAGAGTTGTCGTCCCAGAGCGGTTGCGACCAGCGATACTAAGGACTTTGCACGATGGCCACCCCGGCATCATGCGTATGAAAGCCCTCACACGAAGCTACGCGTGGTGGCCGGGTATTGACAAGCAGATAGAGACATGGGTAAAAGCCTGTCGCAAATGCCAGGAAGTAAGCAACGCCCCGCCGAAAGCAACCCCAACCGAATGGGAAACGCCGAGGGGACCATGGTCCCGCATTCATCTGGACTTTGTGGGTCCTACTAAGGGACACACATTCTTACTGACGGTGGATGCCTACTCGAACTGGCTTGAAATCCATGAAATGTGGAATACAACGACCGAAGCAGTCATCAGGAAACTGGACAGACTCTTTGCGACACACGGATTGCCAGACGTTCTGGTATCTGACAACGAGCCTCAATTTACCGCGCTGTCCTTCGAACAGTACCTGGCAGACCGTGGTATCCGACATGCGCTAACTTCACCAGCACATCCTGCGGCCAACGGAAGGGCCGAGCGCATGGTACAATTCGTCAAGAAAACTTTGCATAAGATGGACTATGGTGACATAGAAGACAAGATTAACTGGATATTCCTTTTACAGCATATCACTCCGCACAGCGTCACCAATAAAACTCCCGCTGAGTTATTAATGGGACGGAAGCTCCGCTCCCACTTCGACCGCCTACACCCAGCATATGAACCTGAAAAGTCACACGGTTCTAGTGGGAAATGTTGCAATTTCCAGGTAGGCGATTTGGTTTTCGCGAGGAACTTTTCGGGCGATCCGTTGTGGGTCGAGGCAACTATAGTACAAGTAACTAGCCCTAGATCATACCGTGTAAAATGTTGCGACAATAGAATTTGGAAATGCCATATTGATCAGCTGCGCTCAAGGCTACAGTCGGGGATCTCCGAGCCCCCTGATTTCCAAACCGAGGGGGGAGGGGATAGCGAGGAAGCTGAATTCGAAGCGGCAGAAAGTTTAAGCAGTAGTATTGACCGCTCAGAGGCAGCATGAGGTGGACCCGGAATGGGGGTGGCCTCGCCTCAAAGAGATGCCGAAAGCAGTAGCCACGACGAAAATTCGAACACGGAACGGGAGGCATCTTTTCACCAGATAACATCCTATCCCAACAAGACTGTAGCCAAATACCGGGAGGACAACGAAAATCTAATAAACAATCGAAACAACCTGCCTACCTCAAAGACTACGTTACCGCACCCCTTAAACGGAACCCGGGGGGAAGGGGTGTTGTGAATCAATAAAATACTTAATAAAGATTATTAAGAGCTTGAAGTAAAGTGCAGGGTTCTGGCTCTGCACTTCCGATTGGCCGATAATAGCGACATCAGATTGGTCCGTTCAGGGGAATCTGATTGGCTATTAACGAGCCTCTCCCATTGGTTAATGGAGCTAGCGCTCCCTGTGTTCATTGGTTAAATAAGTTAAGAGTTGCCTATATAAAGGGGCCCATCGTGGCCATTGAGCTGAGCTGTTTTCACATGTAAATAAAGAGTTTGAAGTTCACTGTTTCACCGGCTCATCTCCATCCTTGCACCCATGCTCAGAACATAACATCTTCATAATGGTATATGTCTAAATCGAAAAAAGTAAATAAATTATTGACTGAGAGTTAAATAGTCCTGAGCTGCAATGTAAGGGTCTATATATAGATAGTCCTCACCTTACAGCAGTTTATTTAGTGACTGTTTAAAGTTACAATGGTACTGAGAAAAGTGATTTATGACCATTTTTCACATTTATGATTGCTACAGCATCCCCAGGGTCACATGATCAAAATTCAGAACAGAGGTGGGATGCTACTGGTTCAGCCCGGTTCTACAGAACCAGTAGCTCTGTAGAGCAGTAGACACAGAACCGGTTTGCTGTGATGACCTTTTGGTCACTTGTTTGGCTCAGCCACCCACCTGGGCTCTTTTCTGTCCTGTATTTTCTGTTTTTTCTACCTCAGCTGCTTTGCACGGCACAGCTGAGGTTGAAAAAGTAGGAAAGAATAGGATTTTCAACTGCTGCACACCAGCACACAGCGCTTGTCAGCTGTCTGGGTGGCATTTTGCAAATGTTTTTGGCACAATTTTGCATACATTTTGCACAAAACACACTCTCGCTGAACCGGTAGTAACACCGGTTGAATCCCACCCCTGATTCAGATGCTTGGTAACTGGCTTGTATTTATGATGGTTGCAGTGTCACAGGATCATGTGATCCCCTTTTGCCAGTTTCCGACAAGCAAAGTAAACGGGGAAGCCAGATTCACTTAACAACCATGTTACTAACTGCACACAATTCACTTAAAGGTCATAAAATGCGGCAAAATTCACGTAACAACTGTCTTGTTTAGCAACAGAAAGTTTGGGTTCCATTATGGTCTAAATCAAGGACTACTTTTATTGTTCTACATAGATAATAACCTTTCAGTTGCGCATGGAAGTTTATCCATTAAAAATTCCCTTTCTTACAGTTATCACCTGTCAGAAAGACTCATGTGATATATTTCATGTGACTTTTTCTGACCCAATGCTCTGCTTGGTTGTCCTTATCCAAGTCTGCAGTCTGCATAAAGCATTTTTTTTTTTTACTTGAAATGCTATGGGTAATTCCCATTTTTCCAAATTGGTGTCCTTCAAATGGGATATTCCTTCTGGAGGATGGCAGGTTGTGAAAGCTGGCTGAAGTTCCCAGCCTGGCTGCTGTGTTACTTGCCTTTAAGCACTTGCCTGAGCTTTAATCGTTTTAATTAAGGCTCTCCCTATGCCATGACATACAATGGGAAAATCATGCTGCATTACGTGGAGTGTGAATCGATGACTGCTAGGTAATAGGCTTCTCGGTGCTATCTCTTCAAATGTTAGCCTAAAAGCTAGAAATGGCTTTGGTTGCTTACAGCTACTTAAAAAGCAGAATTCGATTTTAAGAGCATTGCTGTCAAAGGACTGCAGTGCTAACTCTATAAAGTAGCATTTCCAGAATACAGCCTTCCAGCTACATTTATGAACTTGAACTTGTGAAGCTAAGAGTTTCCTTTCTTCTCAGTCTCTTCCTCAATGTCCTGTTAGGAAGTAGAAAAGGGTGGCATTGAACCGCCCTCCATCCAGGGGTGGGATTCAAATTTCTTAACAACTGGTTCTGTGGGCATGGCTTAATTTGTGGGTGTAGCTTGGTGGTCATGTGACTGTGGGCATGACCAACTCAATGTCACTCACGTCAAGGGGTGCCTCGCCTGGCCCCTCCCCTCCCAGCCATTCCTTGTCACACCCAGCCTCAATTTATGAATAGTTCTATAAAAATGTTGTTCACCCTTTTTTGACTTTATTATCTACGTACTATAGATGTACTTTCATGGACCACTGAAAGGAGGAAATCACTCACATGCTTTACCCAAGAGTGTGACAGGCAACAGGCTTTTAAGGGGCTGCCACAAAGAAAGGGGGGGGGGGCAAATGTATTTTTCAAAGAAGCAGAAGGCAAAACAAGAAGCAATGGATGGAAACTAGACAAAGAGAAGCAACCTAAAACTAAGGAGTAACTTCCTGAAAGTGAGAACAATTAACCAGTGGAACTGCTTGACACCAGAAGTTCTGGGTGCTCCATCACTGGAGGTTTTTAAGAAAAGTCTGGATGGTATAGGGTTCCCCCCAAGGTCCCTTCTAAGTGTTATTCTGTTACTCTGACACCTTTCCCAGGACCTCTACTCAGAATTTGGCACCTTCAGTTTTCATGCCTGAGCAAGGGGTTGGACTAGAAGACCTCCAAAGTCCTTTTCAAATCTGTTAAATACACATGTATTTATGTTCTGGACTATAGACATGTAAACCCTGAAAAATACCTGGGCAAAAGAAAGGCAGTAAAATCACTCTAGGTGTAGGGACAGTATAAAATATTAATATATGATAAAAAACGGAACAATTAAAAATAATACAACAGGGGTTTTTTTCTCTTTCTCTCTCCCTTATTTTCTTTCTTTCTTTCTTTCTTTCTTTCTTTCTTTCTTTCTTTCTTTCTTTCTTTCTTTCTTTCTTTCTTTCTTTCTTTCTTTCTTTCTTTTTTCTCTCTCTCTTCCTTCCTTTCTTTCTTGCTCTTCCTTCCTTCCTATTTTTCTTTCTTTCTTTATTTCTTCCTCTTTATTTCTTTCTCTACCTTCCTCTTTCTCTCTTGCTCTTTCTTTTTTCTTGCTCTTTCTTTCTTGCCCTTCCTTCCTTCCTTCCTTCCTTCCTTCCTTCCTTCCTTCCTTCCTTCCTTCCTTCCTTCCTTCCTTCCCTCCCTCCCTCCCTCCCTCCTTCCTTCCTTCCTTCCTTCCTTCCTTCCTTCCTTCCTTCCTTCCTTCCTTCCTTGTCTCTATCTCACACACACACACCAAACTCTCTCTTGTGACACACACATACACACATACAGAACCCTGGTCTGGGAAGAACTTATCAGGCAAACTCCAGAGTTGCAAGCAGTGGGACAATGAAGAAAGCAGAAAGAATTCGCCCTCCCTTTCGGAGCACATGGTCAGTGGCGGTGGCGATGGTGGTGTGGCTATGGGAAGCCCCAGGAGTTCCCAGCCTCCCTTTCGGGGCACAACATGGCAACGGCGGTGGTGATGGGGGGGCAGTGGTGGCGACAGCGCGGCTATGGGAAGTAGCCCTAGGAGTTCCCGCCCTCCCTCTTGGGGCACCTCCACCACTCCTCTCAGCCCCAGAACAGCAGAGAATTTGAATGGCTATGGGCCGCCATCACCACATCACCCTGAGGGCTGCCTGCTCACCTCTGCCAGCTGGACTGGCCTGGAAACAACGCCCCACCTTGGCCTTCACCCACCTAGCTGTCAAGTATTGAGCATGGGTCAGAAATAATGGAAACAGCCTCTGAACGGTGAACTTCAGCTCTTTATTTACATAGTGACTTCTCAATTTAACAACAGTGAACTCTGCC
>BHEV01025781.1:0-13131 GCA_004319985.1 Emydocephalus ijimae
ACTTTAACTTATAAACTATGATTACATATTTATTATTTTACCTAAACCAGTTAGGGTAAACAATGTTATCCCTAACACATACAGCTAAAAGGTAAAGCTTTCTCTGTACATATGTGCTAGTCGTTCCTGACTCTAGAGGGGGTGCTCATCTCCGTTTCAAAGCCGAAGAGCCAGTGCTGTCCAAAGACGTCTCCATGGTCATGACTAAACCCTGCATGACTAAATGCTGAAGGCGCATGGAACGCTGTTACCTTCCCACCAAAGATGATCCCTATTTTCCCACTTGCATTTTTACATGCTTTTGAACTGCTAGGTTGGCAGAAGCTGGGACAAGTAACAGGAGTTCACTCAGTTACGCAGGGCTAGGGATTTGAACTGCCGAACTGCCGATCTTTCTGATTGACAAGTTCAGCATCTTAGCCACTAACATAACTATAATACTACAACATACAGCTAGAGGGATTTAAATTTTTTAAAAGAAGCAGACCAAACAAAAGAGGAGGTTGAGTTGCTTTATATATAAGAAATAACTACATCTCTACAGAAATAGAGCACAACAATAATGAGAACTGTCTTGAATACACTTGGGTCAATATAAAAAAAGGGGGCGGGAATGATATTGCCATAGGTGTATACTAAAGGCCACCCAACCAAACAGAGGGAAGAGATGATCTTTTTGCAAATCAGTTAACTTAAAGTACAGTATGTAGGAGTCACATCACAATAGTAATGGGGTCTTTAACTACCCTGACATCAGCTGGGAGACAAACTCTGCAACAAGCGGAAAATCAAACAGGTTCCTGACAAACCTAGCAGACAATTTTGTCTTCCAAAAAGTCGAGAAGAGAACTAGGGGATCAGCCATATTGAACTTAATTCTCACTAACAGAGGTGAAATGATAGATGGTGTTGAAGCTACAGGAACCTTGGGAGGAAGTGATCACGCAATATTGGAATTCAAAATTATGCAAGCACAAGCAACAGAACAAAGTCAAACTAGAGTCTTGGAATTTAAGAGAGCTAATTTCAATAAACCTAGAGAGAGCTTGGGAAGGATTTCATGGATGAGAATCCTCAAGGGGAAAACAACTCAAGAAGTTTGGGAAATTTTGAAAACTTAAGTTATAAAAGCCCAATCAATGAAGAAAAGTAACAGCTCTCAAAACAAAACCAGCATGGCTGCATAAAGAAATTAATTGAAATACAAAAAGGACAAATATAAAAAGTGAAGAGAGGGGCACATAACTAAGGCAGAATATCAGCAAATGGCCTGAGCCTGCAAAGATGAAGTGAGGAAAACTGAGGCTCAAAATGAACTAAGACTTGTGACAAAAGTCAAAAATAACAAAAAGCTTCTTTCAATATGTGAAAAACAAGAAAAAAGTGAAGGAAATGATTGGTCCACTGTGAGATAAAGTAGCAAGAAGGTGACAAGCAACAGAGAGAAAGAAGAACTATTGGAACTGGCAGATGTGATTTCAGAACCATTGAACTATATCTTACGAACCATCAACCTGTGGAACAGAAGTTGCCTTCAGAAGTGGGAGCTTCATCACTGGAGGCTTTCAAGAAGAGGAATGGTGTAGGATCTCATGTATGGGTGGGGGGTTGGACTAGATGACCTACAAGGTCCCTTCCAACTCTGCCATGCTGTATTCTGATAAAGATCCTGGAGCACTGGGAAATACCAGAGGATTGGAAAAGAGCTGGTGTGGTTCCCATCTTCCAAAAAGGCAGGGGGGAATAGATCCAGGACCTATCAGCCTGACCTTAATACCTGGGAAGGTTCTGGAAAAGATTATCAAGCAATGAATCAGTGAACACCTGGAAGCAAATAAAGTCATAAGCAAAAGCCAACATGGGTTTTTCAAAAACAGATCATGCCAGACAAATTTTATTGCATTTTTTGACAAGGTGACAAAATTAGTGGACCCGAAGTATGTTGTGGATATAATTTACTTGGATTTCAGCAAGACATTTGACAAAGTAGATCACAATCTACTACTTGATAAGATAGAAAAATGTGGGTTAGACAAAATCATCACCAGATGGATTCATAACTGGCTGACCAACTGCATAGAACAAGTAGGGAGTATGGAGGAAAATATGCAGTGGGGTACCCCAAGGCTCTGTTTTGGGACCAGTACTCTTCATCATCTTCATCAACGATTTGGATGAGGGGATAGATGGGGAACTCATTAAATTTGCAGATGACACCAAGCTGGCAGGAATAACCAACACTCCAGAAGATAGGCTTAAGATTCAGAAGGATCTTGACAGACTTGAATATTGGGCGCTATCTAACAAAATGAAATTCAATGGTGAAAAAAGTGGTGCCTACATTGGTGCCTACATTTAGGCAAGAAAAACCAAATGCACAGGTACTGTATAGGTGGTACCTCTCTCAATAGTAGTAATTGTGTGAGAGATCTTGGAGTCCTAGTGGACATCCTAGTGTGAGAGATCTTGGAGTCCTAGTGAACATCACTGTTCTAGGTTGCATTAACAGAGGGATAGAATCAAGGTCATGTGAAGTGTTAATACCACTTTATAATGCCTTGGTAAGGCCACACTTGGAACACTGCATTCAGTTTTGGTCACAATGATGTAAAAAAAAATGTTGAGACTCTAGAAAGAGTGCAGAGAAGAGCAACAATGATTAGGGGACTGGAGGCTAAAACATATAAAGAACGGTTGCTGGAATTGGGTAGGTCTAGTTTAATGAAAAGAAGAACTAGGGGTGACATGATAGCAGTGTTCTGATATCTCAGGGGTTGCTGTAAAGAAGAGGGAGTCAAGCTATTCTGCAAAGCACCTGAGGGCAGGACAAGAAGCAATAGATGGAAACAAATCAAGGAGAGAAGCAACCTAGAACTAAGAAGAAATTTCCTGACAGGACAATTGACCAGTGGAACAACTTGCCTCCAGAAGTTGTGAATTCTCTCCAACACTGGAAGTTTTTAAGAAGAAATTGGGCAACCATTTGTCTGAAATGGTAGAGGGTTTCCTGCCTCGGCAGGGGTTGGACTAGAAGACCTCCAAGGTCCCTTCCTACTCTGTTATTCTATTCTGTTCTGTTCTATTCTAAACCCAACCATTTGCATACTTTTCAATGATGTTATCTTTGATCTAGTTTTAGAAATGATTGAGATGTATTTAATTATGGGATTAACAGCAGGATTAATACCAGACTTACAATCAAACAGGAAACAACAGCCTAAGCAAGGAAGAAAACAACTCTCCCACCAACAATGACAGTGCACTTGTATGTAAACAGAGAGCAAACCCCACTCTCTTTTAGCACTGAAGAGTGAAGATGTTACTTAATTGGGGAATGAAACATCTGTGAGGAAACAACCAAATTCAGACAGGACCAAAGATTCTATAGTTAACTGTAGTTCTTTATCACTACCATTTCCATGCCATTCCAAAACAGGTCTGAAAAACAAAGAACAGCAAACTAAGTTTAAAAATATTCAAACAATAATAATATATATTACAATAAGCTAATCAGGGCTAGATGCTCAGGAGAAATTTAACTCTCCCATAAATTCCCTCTCCTAGAGAGGTTTTCACTTTTCGCAGAAAATGGAAAGGGAGGAAGTGGTGCTTACATATACCATGGCAAGTGGGTCAGCAGGAAGGATAATCCCATTGAGGAAACTACAGATGGAGATGGAATTCCTTCAGAGATGACAACTACACAAGAGTTGATTGGCTAAGTTCTTCCAGGATAGGCTGATTCACTTGAGAACAGCTGGTCTTGGGGTTGACCATGAAATGCCGATTGCTGATTTCTAATTAAGCAGCATTGAACACCTCATGTTTTAGGCTGGGTATTATTAAATAATACTTTAAAATATATTTTGCTTTAGGTTAGTTTCCAGATCCAGTAAAGTCAACCACTCCAAAACTGGAATGAGTCTCTGGAAAGCTACTCCTCGAGCCTCTCTTCTCTTATACAAACTGATGCTTTTAACTTGGCGTGTCATGTTGATATCATGCGACATATCATGACATTTTTGCCTTCAGGGAGCTGGGGTGGGCGTGGCCTCTGTAAGACCCATCCAGCCTGTTCGATACCCCATTCTAAAAGAATACCAATAGAGAGACTGGGAATCTGAGAGCCCAATTAAATCAATTTTATTATAATCTTAAGGAGTTTTGTAATTTGCATCTATTTATCTCAAAGAGGAACTGAGTTTACATGGAAGATTTGGGGATTGTTTTTTTTTAAATCACTGAGATTGCTAATTCATCATGAACATATTCAAAGCACAGAAATCAGTCAGCAGATTTGAATCAAAGTCAGCTATTTCTGTATCTTTGACTTATGGGTGGTCACAGAACTGCCAAGACATCCTGATCTACAGTAGGTAGTACTGATGGAGACCTAGGGTGAAGTAACTTTTAAATAAACAAGGTCAGTGAAGATCTTCTCTTTCTTTTCCTCCCTTAGCCTCCCATAGATCTGATAACCAGCCTCTTTAAAACTTAGTCTTAAAGAATGTTTTGCATACCTTCCTTAATGACTGTGTGTTAACAAGAAGCACCAAGTAAACTCAGGCCATAAAACTCAATCATTCAATGAGCTGACCCAATGATCCTCCCAACCTTTAGACTTCTCATTCAGCTTACAGTGCATTTTTGGTCATTCCAGACAGAGACACTATTCCCGCAATGAGCAACCACTTCTCAAAATCCTTTGGGAATCTGCTGAGTCTTCCTTTACTTAGTTCACTCATAGTTGTTCAGTAATTTAAACGGTGCAAAGTAATTAATCATGACTGGAAAAGCGGCAGATGCCACTTTGCATTCAGTTCATTGCAATGCTAAATATGACATTTCTGACTTGTTTTGACTTTAAAACATTTTCATAGCCTTATCAATGCAATATTTTCCCATTAAGGGAGCAGAAGTCAAAATTTAGCAACGATTATTCCTGAATGTAAATTGGTTCATTTTTTTTATTTATTACTGCACTTTAGTTTATGGTACAGACATTCAAACATGCCCATACTGTGATTTAGAGTAGGTTATATTAAGGAAAGAAGTAAGAATTAGTGTGCAAAAAAATTGATCACTGTTGGATCATGCAAAGTAAAAAATTCCAGTATGTTTATTTTAGATTCATGTGTACTAATTGTTATGGACTAAGCTAACGCGTTCATTAACAATCCTAATAGCTTTACGTTAACAGCAGGCTCGTAATCCTGCACTTCTCATTGGCCCGTGAATAGCGAGTCGTGATTGGTCGTTTCTGGCTGATCTGATTGGCTGACAGTGGGTCATCTCTGATTGGACGCTTGTTAGAGCGGTAAACTCAAATCATTGGTTGTTGTGACAGCAGCCAGCTCTATAAAAGAGCTGCTGCTGCCCAAGTATTTTGCTCTGTTCTGCAGTTACTAATAAAGAGTTGAAGTCACAGTTTGATGCCTTGTCTCCGTTCCTTGCACCCATGCTCAGGACATAACACTGGCGACGAGGATGGGATGCGGAGACGATAGAGCTGACTGAGCACTCATCGAACAATACAGAGCACGTGGCTGAGAGCGCAAGCAACAAAGGGCAGGATGACCAGCGGCGCCATACCACCTGCTCCATTTGACCCGGCAAACGAAGACTGGGATTCGTATATAGACCGGTTCCAGATGTTCCTGGAGACTAACAATCTGAAGGATGCTACGCCGGGCAAGAAACGAGCGGTATTCCTGACCCATTGCGGGCCCGCTGTTTTTAAAATGGCTAAGGCACTTGCAAAAACAGCGGAGGTAAAGACAATGGATTGGAATAACCTCGCGCCGATCCTCCGGGCCCATTATGCACCCACGGTGCCAACACTCATCCGAAGACACGAGTTTTACCAGAGGGACCAACGGAAAAACGAGAGTGTTGGAGACTTCATAGCCGACCTCCGGAACCTGGGTGGACTCTGTGGTTTCGCAAACCTCGAGGAAGCAATAAGAGACCGAATAGTTCTGGGATTAGATGACCACACGTTACAGAGCAAGATTATGGTGAAGGAAGATATCAGCCTCGCAGATGTCATCGCCGACGCTACTGCAGTAGAAGCAACCAGCAAGTCAGCCGCTCGAATGCGCCGAGAGAACGCACCGCACCGCCAACTCGCTAGTGATAGTCCGCCTTCCTCTGAGAGGCACACTACTACCACCCATCATGAAGACCTCGAATCCTCATAAGACAGCAAGGAAGAGGAGGTCAACTGGCTACTGTCAGAACGCGACCAACGAGACCAACAGAACCAGAGATTCCCGCGCCAATGCGCTGGTTGCGGGGCAAACCACCCACGAGCAGACTGCAAATTCCTCGATGCACTCTGCTGCTCCTGTAGAAAGAGAGGCCACATCGCAAAGGTCTGCAGAAGCAAGCGAGGGTCCAGTCCAATCCGGAGGGAGAAGAATCTCCGCCAGGCNAAGACAGCAAGGAAGAGGAGGTCAACTGGCTACTGTCAGAACGCGACCAACGAGACCAACAGAACCAGAGATTCCCGCGCCAATGCGCTGGTTGCGGGGCAAACCACCCACGAGCAGACTGCAAATTCCTCGATGCACTCTGCTGCTCCTGTAGAAAGAGAGGCCACATCGCAAAGGTCTGCAGAAGCAAGCGAGGGTCCAGTCCAATCCGGAGGGAGAAGAATCTCCGCCAGGCTACAGGCAATCCACCTGAAAATCGGGACCGCCTGAACCACCAATGGAACAACCACTACTACAGAAATCGAGCACCTGCCACTTCAACAAGACGGGAAGAGGCACACCAAATCATCACTATCGGCCACGCTTCGTCCCTGGATGCAAGGAAGATCCGAGTAAAGGTCGCCATTGAGAATCGACCTTGCATAATGGAAGTTGACTCGGGGTTGTCCCTATCGATGGTCTCCTGGAAAACCCTCAAACAGCTGATCCCTGCCATCTGTCGCCAGGACCTCAGCACTCAAAAAATCATACTAAAGGACTACCAAGGAAACAGAATTCTGGTTGTCAGTTCCAGCCACGTCCAAGTATCCTTCAAAGACCGCACCGCAATGCTATCTCTGACCGTCGTCGATCGTGACCGGCCCAATCTGCTAGGGTTACAGTGGTTCGCCCCACTCGGGATTGAACTAGCTGGCATCCACCAAACCGGAAACGATGACTGGGAAGAGGCCCTCGTCCAGGAATTCCAGGATGTTTTCACAGAGAAGTTAGGCAAGTACAAGGGGACCCCTATATCATTTAATCTTAGCCCTGATGTAGCCCCCATTCGCCTTAAGCCTTGTTGGGTGCCTTTTGCACTCAAGCCAAAGATTGACGAGCAACTGGACAAATTAATAGCCCAGTGTGTGTTGGAACCAATTGACCATGCCCGATGGGAAACCCCAATAGTAACACCCATAAAGCCAGATGGATTGTTAAGAATTTGTGGGGATTACCGGTCCACCCTAAATCACGCGCTTCAGCAGAGCGCTTACCCGGTACCGGTGGTCCAACACCTTCTTCACTCCCTGGGTGGCGGAAAAATATTTGCGAAATTGGACTTAGCTCAGGCGTACCAACAGCTACCCATAGATGCGAAGACTGCAGAAGCCCAGACTATAGTCACACACAGAGGTGCCTTTAAGTGCAATAGACTCCAATTCTGAGTAAGTGTGGCACCAAGCATTTTCCAAAGTCTGATGGAGAGACTATTACAAGGCATAAAAGGGGCTGTGCCTTATTTTGATGATGTCTTAATAGCTGCCCCTACTAGAGAATTATTAGAAAAATGACTCAGAATGGTTCTCCAAAAATTTAAGGATGCCGGCCTGAAGGTAAAAAGAAGACAAGTGTCAACTTTGTACGGAGAGGGTGGAGTTCCTTGGATACCTTCTCGACAGACAGGGAATCCACCCTACCGAAAAAAAACTAACTGCAATCAAAAACGCCCCAAGACCTAGAAATAAGACAGACCTCAAGCCTTCCTGGGACTCATTAACTTTTATAACATCTTCCTGCCCCAGAAGGCGACCGTAGCTGAGCCTCTGCATAGACTTCTCGACAAAAAGGCTTCCTGGGTCTGGGGACAGCGTGAAGAACGAGCATTTCAACAAGTAAAAAACCTCTTAACTTCTGATGCTGTATTAATACAATACAACGAGACTCTACCCTTAATGGTTACCTGTGACGCCTCACCATTCGGAGTGGGAGCCATCTTAAGCCATGTCCTGCCAAACAGTAATGAGGCACCTATTGCATTCTTTTCGAGAATTTTGTCTAAGACTGAAAGAAACTATAGCCAACTTGATAAAGAGGTTCTCGTCATTGTGTCTGCGATTAAACGTTTCCATGAGTATGTCTATGGAAGACTCTTTGCCATAATTACAGACCACAAGCTGTTACTCGGCATATTAGCGGGAAACAAACCAACTCCCCACATCTTATCACCAAGAATGACACGTTGGTCAGAGTTTTTAGCCGCATACGACTACCAACTGCAACACCGTCCAGGAAAAGCCATTCCCCACACTGACCCCTTGAGCCGTTCTCTGCTACCAGAAGTCATCAATGACCCAGCTCCAACCTTGGCTGTATTGCAAATCGAGACTCTTCAGCCACCACCACTGACCGCACAAGACATCGCCTCGGAAACGAAGAAGGATCCTTTTTTGGCATGAGTCCTCAGCTGGGTGGAACGAGGTTGGCCTGACAACGAACCCAACAACACCTTCAAGCCGTTCAGAAACCGACAAACAGAACTGTTCTCTCAAAAGGGCTGCATCTTGTGGGGAGACAGAGTCGTCATCCCGGGGAAATTACAACATAAAGTTTTAAAAATGTTGCACGATGGACATTCAGACATCGTGCGGATGAAGGCATTGGCAAGGAGTTATGCGTGGTGGCCAGGCATAGATAAGCAGATAGAAGCCTGGGTAGCTACCTGCAGCAAGTGCCAGGAGACTCGCGCCGCTCCTCCCAAAACACCCCCAACGCAGTGGGAAACACCTCATGGTCCCTGGTTCCGCATCCACATCAATTTTGTGGGACCCACAAAAGGACACACTTTCCTTCTAACCGTGGATGCCTATTCCAACTGGCTCGAGGTCCATAAAATGAAAAGCACCACCACGGAAGCAGTCATTAAAAAACTGAACAAGCTATTCGCTACCCACGGATTGCCAGATGTCCTGGTCTCCGATAATGGCACTCAACTCACTGCCCTGGCATTCGAACAGTACCTAGCAGACCGGGGCATCTGCCATGCCTTAACATCGCCAGCTCACCCTGCGGCCAACGGCAGGGCTGAGCGAATGGTCCAATTTGTAAAGAAAACTTCACACAAAATGGAACAGGGAGACATTGACGACAAGATAACCAGGATGCTTCTCCTCCAACATATCACTCCAAGCAGCACCACAAACAGAACCCCGACCGAACTCCTGATGGGCCGAAAACTTCGCTCACACCTTGATCGCCTTCACCCTGCCTACACACCAGAACAACCCCTGGGGTCCAGCAGCAAGTGTCGTACATTCCAGGTAGGCGACTCTGTTTTTGCAAAAAACTCTCGGGTGACCCATTGTGGTTCCCCACTACCATAACGCAACTTACGGGGCCCTGATCCTACCGTCTACAAACTGCGGATGGCAAAATGTGGAAGTGCCAAATAGACCAACTTCGATCCAGACTAGCACCTACTCCCATCTCATCCCCTGAATCTCAAACCGGGGGGGGGGAGGGACATCGAGGGGGCCGGAGAAGAAATAGCAGAGGACCTAACAATTGGAACTCAGCAGTCTACACAACCAACCAGGGGATACTCACCTCCAGAAGGAGAACCAAGTCGGGTCATTGACTCGCCGCGTAGCAGCACCGCGATGGAAACAGATCCAGGGAACCCGGATGATGGCATTGGCGAGAGCGGAGAGGACAGCCCTGAGCCATCCAACGGAACAGTGGGACCGTCTTCGCCATTCAACTCAGCAAGCAGCCCACCGGAACCAGAGCCAGGACAGAAACCGGTAGAACAGCGCAAGTCAAGCAGACAGGTGAAGCGACCTGCCTACTTACGAGAATACTTTACCCCACCCTCAGACGGAACCTAGGGGGGAGGGGTGTTATGGACTAAGCTAACGCATTCATTAACAATCCTAATAGCTTTACGTTAACAGCAGGCTCATAATCCTGCACTTCTCATTGGCCCACGAATAGCGAGTCATGATTGGTCGTTTCTGGCTGATCTGATTGGCTGACAGCGGGTCATCTCTGATTGGACGCTTGTTAGAGCGGTAAACTCAAATCATTGGTTGTTGTGACAGCAGCCAGCTCTATAAAAGAGCTGCTGCTGCCCAAGTATTTTGCTCTGTTCTGCAGTTACTATATACTAATAAAGAGTTGAAGTCACAGTTCGATGCCTCGTCTCCGTTCCTTGCTCCCATGCTCAGGACATAACACTAATCATCATTTTCAAGATAAAACTTTTAAAGTGTAGAAAGGAAAAATCATGAAGTAATTAAATAGTGGGTTCTATTAACCAGAACAAATAATTAGAAGCACTGTACTGACAGAATCATTATTCATTTCAACTCAGAAAAAGAAGAAATAATCCCCTTTCTACAGTTACTGAAAGATGTTAGACATAAAGAACAGGAAGCAACTAGTCATTATGTCATGAAGAACTGTGAAAATTCTCGATGAGGTATTTTTCCCAAAAGGATAAATGATGTACCAGAACAAGCAAATGGCATCTCAGAAAGATTTGCTAAGTTAATTCAGATGATATTTTCTGAAAAATTAATTCATCTAGAATCCCATGTAGTGCATAACATCTTGAATGTGAAGCTAAACCTATATAAAGTTCTAGATCAGTGGTGTCAAACTCGCGGCCCCCAGGCCATATGTATCACATACTGGCCACGCTCACCCCTGGTTTAGCAAAGGGGAAAAAAAGTTGTGATAGATCACATGACAACAACATGACAACACAAGTTTGGCATCCCTGTTCTAGATTAACTCGGAGACTATGGTTTAAAGTTATTTATGGACAAGTCAGATAAAAGGAAGTCTCAATAAACTGTAAATAAATCTTTGAGGTCATTTTTAGAAATTATTATTATGGTTCGTCACACTGCCTGCTGTTTGGACTAGATGTGGTTCTACTTCTATTTTGCAGGTTGTTATATTTTATTATTTTCTTCAGTTCTTATTATTACTGCCATATGATTTAGAATTTTACAAGGTAGGTATAACAATGATTCTTTGTTGGCAAATATCCACCTATTCCAACATAAACATAACATCTACTTTTGTGGAATAAAAAATAATTTTCAAAGCTTGCAAACATTAATTGTGAATTATTCCCACATAGTTACAAAAATATCAAAATTATGATCATCACAAGCTTTGTTAAAGGTAACTACCCATCAGAATAAACACAGTGTTTCCTGGAATAATCACCAGATATATATGCAATGGTCTGCCATGGCATGTCCATGCACAATGACAGGTTTATGAAGCTAACATGCTGAACATTTATTAATCACGGCTGCAAAACAGGCTATCAATTAAGAATGTGAGAAGCTATTTATTAGGCTATGAAATGCCCTTCCTATGAACTACTCTATCTTTACATCTAGCATTACACCCGCATATATTCCCAGGCCATGCTGTGTATCTATTTTTATACTAAACACCCATGCAGTGTTTAAATATGATGTTCAGCAGGTTCAGTGTATACAGCTGATTGTCATCTTTATGCTGATGACTGCTCCTGGCTCTACAAGTAAGCCATGAAATATTATTTATTATTTATTGTATTGTTTTAACTCAATTTATCCAGGTTGGGATGTACCCTACTTAGAGACACTTGCCAGAAGTTTAGGAAAATAAGAATTTAAAAATGAATTATGTCATTTAATGTATGTTCCTTTTTTTCTTCTCCTTTTAATAAAAAAAATTAATATGGGGAAGGAATACATATTAATACATATTTATTAAATATATTCTCTTCCTTATAGTCTATACTTAGCCAACCTGACTATAAATGCCACAGATAAATATATTAAAAAATAATGATTATATTCTGCCAGGCATATGTTATTCGCATAGTGGCATAGTGACATATATATTTGTCATGCGGTCCCTGGTTTCTGAATGTTGTATGCTGTGAAAGTTGTGTCAAAGGCTGTTGTGTAGCTCTTCTGGGTGTCACAAAAGGAGATAAACAGCCCAGGATGTGATGGCCTCCAAAGCTAGTTCTGCCCTATTAGAAGACACACATTGACAGTCTTGCTTTTTAAGCCAGTATTTAAGCCAGTATTTAAGCTACTTTTCTTCTGAAGAAAAAATCCTAATACAATTCATTTAGATTCAGACAGTGATTTTATTTTAAAAAATATGTAACATTTCTTCTACTGAAGGTTTTGCTATAAGTTTAAGAACAAATTTTAAATTATTAAACATTATTATTATTATCATTATTATTAAATTATTATTTTGCTTTTTCTGCTTCTACGTACAGCACATTATTCTACACTTTTTTCAAGGTATTCGGAGTGCGTGAGATTTCACAAACACAAACCCTATATTCTTCTACTATATTGCTATTGACTGAACCTTGCATCTGGGAAGGTTTTTTGGTAGAGCAAAGATTGGCAGACCCTGGACCTGTGGATTTTTTCTTCAAAAAGAAAAAAAAAAGAATTGATGAAATCCATCAACCTTATACAAACATTTAAAAGTGAAGATCTCTGATCTGAGAATTTCATTTGAGAGTTAGAAGTGAATGACTTTTATATACACAAGTGTCAACCCTTAATTAGTCAAATTATGTTTCAGCATGGCAGAAATATTTTCTTGTTGGTTCTTCTTTTTCTGCAATTTACAACATTGAAATGTACTGCAAACCACCAAGGGGAAGATCATTAAATCTTGGATTGTTTTCTGATATAGCAAACAAACTATAGATTATTATAATGTACTATATATTCTGAATTAGCCATTGCTGATAATTAATATATACTAAACAATCAATGGCCTGTTGAGTCATCCTTTTATGTGCCATAATTGGGCTGGCCATAACTGTCGTGTCCGCAAACAGACGCCAGGAGTCGGTGACTTCGTTTCAAGCTCTTTATTTAAACGTCGTGAACCGAACCGG
>BHEV01025784.1:1781-11922 GCA_004319985.1 Emydocephalus ijimae
CCAATCAGAACACAGCCACACCCCCAATCAAAGAGAACACACCCCCACTAGCAGTTAAAAGGAAGAAGCAGCTGCAAGCTCACATCACTCTGAGAAGCACAGAGCTGAAGACCAAGCCTGAAGATGATGAATGAGACTTCATCGAAACGTTGCCTAGATACTTCCAATCTTACGCGGGAGAAAACCCGAATAACCAAAGATCCACATACAAATACCCGCGAGAACCTCAGAAAACAAATATATATATATATATATGTGTGTGTGTGTGTGTGTGTGTGTGTGTGTGTGCATGTGTGTGTGTGTGTGTGTTTTCTTAAATTTTCGCGGGTACTTACATGTTTGGCATTCAGCTTTGTTCGGGTATTTTCCCGTGTCATTGTAGTTGTTCTTTTAAAGTTGTAGCAACATTTCAGCAGAATCTCATCTGCATCATCAGGCTTTTGCATCGTGTTCATCTGTATATATGTGTATGTGTGTGTGTGTATGTATGTATGTATGTGTATATGTATATGTATATGTATATATGTATGTTACTGTGAGGACTGTGGCAACAAAGAGCAAATCTAGACTCCAGTTTAGAGCATGTATTCAAGGGAAAGAGGAAAGACATAAAGAATTAAAAGCCTAGTTATCACCTTGCATGGGCAGCTTCTTAAACTACTTAATGATTCTATAATTCATATTTTATAACAATAGTGCAAAATCACATATTATCTCGTAAGATAATTACATAATGTCTGAATTAATTCCCTAATAATAATATGGTTACTTCAATTTATGCTTAAGAAACTTACTTCTATTTTTTCAAGTTTGATAGTAGTCAATAGGTTTATTACATATTCATGCCATTGACATATTAGCAAGAATATAATCACAGTTTAGCAAAGGGGGAAATAAACCTGATACATTACGTGAAACTGCTGTGACAACAGGAGTTTGATACCCCTGCTCTAAATGAATGATTATTTTAATAGTGTGTTTTTAGTGCTTTGTCTTTTTAAATTTTCAATCCGATATTACACTTGAATATTGACTGAAAAGAATCCAGACAATCTACTTCTATTAGGAGCTTCATTGTTGTCTCTTAAACACAATCTTAATAACTTTCTCTGAAGAGAAATAGAAAATGTTAAGAAGGTTGGAGAAAGGCAATAATTGTCTAATTCAGTTAGATCCCAAGAGATTCTTTTAAGGATGAGACATTTGCAGCCTATTTCATAGCTTAAAAGGGGACACCTTCCCCTAAATAGGATAAAAAGATTCCCTTGATTGCTTGAACATTTTTCCTTTGAGCTAATTGGTTCCTTGCATTTGAAAAAAATACTTATTAAATTATAGTGGGTGTGCTAGTTAGGCAGTTTATAGTTAGTTGGGAATTGGGAGCTGTCCCCTTTACTTCATGGAAAGTGTAGTTAATGCCTCATGGGAGATGTAGTTCATGTTGTGTGGTCACATTTGTAATCCTGATTGGTCAATGAATTGACCTCTAGTTGGGTTGCGGGGAGCCTTTGTTCATTCTTGCCTGGACCCAGCATCATGCTGGAGCTTCCCTTGCTATATAGTTATGGTATGAAAATAACCATCTTTTCACACTATGAAGACGACTATGCAAAGATTGGACATTAGATGAATCTCAACATAACTGAGTTATACCTTGAGGATGCCTAATATAATCCAATAAAGAAAACTTTGTATGGAAGCCTTTGTAGTGTTTAATTCCTCATCTCAGGTATTTTGGAAAGATAAATATTGCCTGGGGCATTCCTGAGATGAGACAGTGGAGATCATGTGTTATCCTTACATTACTGAACCATATCTCCCAAAATTCTTTATTATTAGTCATCATTCATTATTAGATTGAAACAGAGGTGGCATTTAGCCAGTTCTGAAGAACCGGTAGCAGAAATTTTGAATAGTTCAGAGAACTGGTAAATACCACCTCTAGTTGGCCCTGTCCTCATCTATTATCTGCATCCCAAGTCCCAGCTGATCAGCTGCGTCTTCTTTTGTTGCCCTGCACAGAAGAACGGAGCTGGAAAGTGGGATGGGGTGGAAATGGAGATTTTGCAGTATCCTTCCCCTGCCACACCCATCCAGTCATGCCTACCCAGCCACACCCACCCAGCCATGCACACCCAGCCATGCCTCACCCACAGAACTGATAGTAAAAAAAATTGAATACCACCACTGGCATTGAAAGCATCCTGTCTTGTTGTGTTACTGTGTGGTTTGGATATATTACTGTTTTGGACAGGAAGGCTGTGTAGAGAGTGGTAAGGATGACAGAAAAGAATATTGGATGTTCACTTCCTTCTATCCAAGACACAGCATATAAGCTATGCTTGACCAGGGTCTGTAGTATTGTCAGGGATTCTACATATTCTCTCCATGACCAGTTTTCTTTGTTATCTTCTGGAAGGAGGCTTCACAGTTTACAAAGCAGAATAACTAGATTCTGGAATAGCTTTGTACCAGATAGCATCAACCTTGTTAATTCTCATGACTCTTTTTTCTGCTATGTATACAATATGGATTGTGATATTATATATAATCACAATGTGTATGCATGTATCTGTCTCCGTCTCCATCTCCATCTCTCTCTCTCTCTGTATGTGTGTGTTTGTGTAGAGAAAGAGAATATGTATGTGAATGTATGTGTATAGGTATATAGATATATAGATTTTATTTTGAGAGCAGGCATAGAATTTCATTTTTTAATGTGTGCCAGTATTTTCACAGAAAAAAGTGACAAAAAAAGATTATCTTACCTGTAAGACCAGGAAGCTGTCATTCATGAGGTTTTCCCCGGTACCTCAAACTTTCCATGTTAGAAATATTTAGTTAGAGGTTGAATCACTTAATTTGGCTGTTGTAAGAGTAAGACTTACTTTAGTAGAAAATTGAAAATAATTAACTTTGTAGTCCATTCCAATTCTGTGATTCTTTGAACATGAGAGACTTTTCAGAGGTGCATAGCATAATAATATGCATTTTTACTTGTAAATTACTTAAGACAAATTACTGAAGTAGATTCCTACTTATTTCATACAGAACTTCCAAAAATAAACAAGCCATATAAATTCTTAATGGGTGGCAACCCATTCACAAACCCTTAGCAGATAACTGCATCAACTAATAACCAGCAAGCAAGTCTCAGCTTTATAGCATTTTCACACTTAATTGGAGTTATAATTTATCACATCTAGAGAACATCCTTCACTAGAAAGATCCATTTTGGGCAAGAAATTCATTTAGCAATAATAAAAATGTAGGCTTAGCCACAGAAAGAACTAATTAAAAGGGAAGAGAGAGAGAAATATCCTCCAAAATTTCAAATTAGTTTCTAGTTAGTACCTCTAACATTCCCAAACTGCTCCGAGCTTATTAAAAGTGCTGTACAATCCAGATACTGACTTGTGGATATGAAAAATATAATGATCTTACTAAATCATGATGTTGTAGAACTGAAAAAAAAATAGAAATGAGCAAATATTTTTTTCCTATGGGAGAGATTGTAATAGCTGAGACTTTTTATTTTAGAAAAGTTAAGTGGGGTTCATAGGTGTTCATAGAATAATACTTAATGTGGGATATGAAACAGGTCAGTTGATCCAGAGGTCTACATAAAGGACTGAAGTGCATTATCATGTCATGAACAGCAGTGGCACAGTGGTTAGAGGACAGTACTGCAAGCTACTTCTGCTGACTGCCAGCTGTCTGCAATTTGGCAGTTCGATTCTCACCAGGCTCAAGGTTGACTCAGCCTTCCATCCTTCCAAGGTGGGTAAAATGAGGACACAGATTGTTGCGGGCAATAGGCTGACTCTGTAAACTATTTAGAGAGTGCTATAAAACATTATGAAGTGTATATAAGTCTAAGTGCTACTGCTAAGTGCTACTGCTATCATGGAGGGCCTTAAATCTCTCTCTCTCTCCCTCCCTTCCCCCTCTTATTCCTACCAAAGGAGATGTATGGACCAGTTGCACCACTTTGAAGGCGACAAAATGTGATTAAGGCAAAACCTTATTCCATATGATATGAAAAATTAAGTGCAAAATTAAGTGCAATTTGATTTCAAGATGCAACCTAGAGTCACTGATTGAGATGGGCAGCTATAGAAACAAACAAACAAATCAATGAAACAAACAAATATGTGCCACAAAAAGGTATTATAATGTAATTCATCTGAAGACTTCTCTTCCAATCTGGCAGAATTTACTAAAAAGTATCACCCAATCTTGAGAGGAAGTTATGCAGACATAGTAGCACATTCTAGTGCTCAATTATATTTCAACTTATTCATAAGTGTAAGCCATGTTTGCTGGTGAGCGATATTTCTTTGTGTTGAGAACTTTTCTTTCTGCCTCTGTTCATGTTGTTGTTGTTCTGACCAAAGTATTTGAACATTTCAGCTCAGAGACTATTCACCAGTATATACAATCATTTTCAGATGTTCTGCAAAAATTCTTCTCAGCTGAAATGTCAACAGCAAATCTATGTGCACCTTCATGCTGCTTAACCTTTTCTTTATTCATACAAATAAAAAGGCACTGCATTAATAACATCACTGTGGTTATATGGAAGGCAAATTGTTTAGACCAACAACTCATGTCTGAGAGATGATTTAATAAAATATTTATTGGAGTCATGATTTGAATCCCATCAAAGTAGAAGGGGAAAAAAGAGATTAGTTTCAATAAGAATTGAAATCTAGTCATAACTGAAATTAAATCAAAAGTCTCTCATCCTTGACCATACTTCCTGATCATTAATAGAAGTTATCATCAAAACTGTCTTTAAAAAAAGGCTAGATTAACCTGGAAACAGATTTAAACTTTTGGGGTCAAAGTTTCCTAAAAATAATTATTTATTTGTTCCTATGTGAACATTCTGTTTTAGAATAATAGAGCAAATAATTAATTGTTTCTGTTTCTAATTAAGAAATCTTTAAAGTTCTGAGTCACCAGGAGTCAATTTTCTTTGCACACTAAGAATTAAAGTGATTATAAACAAATATATGAGAGAAGAAATCTATGGAATGTTCACTCATACTTTCTCAAAATATTCTATAATTATGATCTTTGGAAGAGCATCATGTTCATCTCTCAAAAACTGCTCTTTCATTGTGTGACATTCTTCAGAATAATAACCTTTGGATAGTCTGTCAGTTTGGGAATTATTGTAATTTTACAACTCTGACTAGAAAGAATCCTCAAATACACTAAAGAAAATCAGAAATAGACATTCAGTCCTCTAAAAGATACTTTAGTAAAAAATTACAAACATGGTTTTTTCCCCCTACTTTAAAAATGCAATTATTGTCGAAAGGTAAAAAAAAAATACAAATGCCTGCCAGGAATCTAACATATATCAGTATTTAAAACTACCCTTGTGTGATAGTTCCCTTCTAACAAAATAAAGTGGATGTTTACACCACTTTAAAGAAATGTTTGTTCTTATACTTACTGAGTTCCTCTTGAAAAGTAGAGAACTCCAGGAATTTAAACCATAAACAAAATCAGGAAGTTAATTATGTGCGAAACTGCTACTCTCCTCCCCTCCCAAAACAATCAAGAACCATAACCTCTTGCTCTATGAAATAGCATATAAAATGCTTTTATTAAAAACATAAATAAATAAATAAAAACAGATGAAAGTGTAATTTCCCTCCACCCTCCTGCCTTCTCTTCAGGTTTGCTAATAAGGAACTCTAAAGTTATTACTTCCTCATCAAATATTCCATTACAACTGACAGGCCTAAAAAGAGAAGTGTCATTTGCACAAGCTCCCACCAAGTTTCACCAACCTTTTCAGTCAGTGTCAAGATGGAACTGGGATTGTGTCATAAGCAGAAATGAGGCTGTGGCCTGTTTAATATATAATTAGCAAAAAGAAGAGTGTGGAAGGCATTTGAATAATACATTCTGTAACCAAGAGAGAGAGAGAGAGAGAGAGAGAGAGAGAGAGAGAGAGAGAGAGAGAGAGAGAGAGAGAGAGAGAGAAAGAAAGAAAGAAAGAAAGAAAGAAAGAAAGAAAGAAAGAAAGAAAGAAAGAAAGAAAGAAAGAAAGAAAGAAAGAAAGAAAGACAGACCAATCTGGAACCAATCCTTAGAATAAAAGACCTTTGCCCAGTTCTAATTTATCATGCATTTTTTCTCTGGAATAGTCTTACTTCAGCTTTTACAATCTTTCCAAAAGTTTCCACCATAGCAATTGATTACATTCAGAGTTATAATAATTGTGTTTAAATTTAATTTAATAAGTTGAAATTAATTTATCTAAATTCTGATCTTGTTCTTGTTCCTATAACATTCATTGTAAACATCAAATAGAGCCCTAAAATGGATGTGTATCTATATTCTAGAACAAGGGTGTCAAATTTGATTTCATTGAAGGCCTCATCAGGATTGTGTTTAATCTTGGGGGGATGGGTGTGTCCAGGTGGGTGTGTCCAGGGTAGGAAAATGGAACTCAGGAGGAGCATGCGTAGCCCTCCTGGGTTCCATTTTCGGCTGTGATGGCATCAAGTAGTGCTCTGCCAGCAAAAACAGAGCTTGGGGGAGGGGCACATGAAAACATTTTTACTGGCAGAGGCACCGTGGGCTGGTCCTTAGCTGTTTCCAGGGCAGCTCCACCTGCCAGATCAAAGCACCCCACAGGCTGCATCCTGAACCCTAACTGAATCCGGTCCATGGGCCTTGAGTTTGACACCCCTGTTCCAGAAAAAACACAACCAGAAACAAACATAAAAATTACTGGACAAATAATTATCCTTATAGAAGTTCTGTATAAAAATAGTCCATTGCAAGTAAGCTGCAATAATGATGGGTTCTTACAAATATTATCCCTCTAAATAACGGTGTATATCTGGGCTGTATTTATCTACCTTAACAATCTGGGGTCATTTTTAAATAATGTCAAGAACTGTTTCCTTTCCCTTGGTCATAGAAGACTATGGTTGTTATTATATGCTGACAATAGATCTTTATTCTCCCACTCAAGATTAGGCATCAAAAGCCTCTTAATAGCCTTTGTTGAATATTGAATATTACTAGCAAAATTTCCTATAAATAAATTTAGACAAATCTCAAATCCTAAGAAGATTGAGAAGAAATCTAAGTGTTATAAATAGCTAATTTGGGACCCTCCAACTGAGAAAAAGCAATACAACTGGAAAAAAAGGAACTTGTGTAATTGTACTGTTCAAGTATTACATTTGGGAAGGTATTGTCATATATCTACTTCCTGTAATAGTGTGAGATTGGTTTTCAACCTTGTCCGTTGTTTCTCCCATTCATGTCATAGTTACAGTCAAAAACACATCCCCTTTAAACATCTGGTCAGATTAATAATACTATTTGAATCCTTCTTTAGAATGATATAGAGTCTACTTTCCTTTTCATTAATTTTAGGCAGAGAGCTGAAGATGCCATATTATTTTATGGCCTCATTTTATGAGGTTTTACAGCATCCACTGTATCTTGGGGCTGTGGGTGGAGGAATTTCTTTAGTTTTGCACAGTATATATATTCTGTGTAGTGTTTTTTTTTTACTTAAATTGACCACTAGAAGTCAGTACATGACCAGTTTAGTACTGATGGCCAGTTATATACTATATACTAAGTAGAGAACATGTAAAAACATATTTTTGCCATTTTGCCCAGTTAATCAAAGGAGTCAGAAATTTCAAGCTACAGGTGGCAGTGCTGATGCTGCCAAGAATATGATCTACTTCCTGAGGTATAATAAACTCAAAATAATCCCAGATAGCATCAAAACAATTGTTTATTACATTGAGTTCTGTCCATTTGGCATCCAGCCAGAGTATATACAAGTAACAGCAAGTCTTCCAGGGTCTTATCCTATTTCCAAATAAAAGCATTTTGATTTTGTGCAGAGCTTACCATGAAATACATATTTTGTATGAATTGTGTAGGCAAATTATCTGAATATACATACTTTTGTATTTAGCTTCTCTAAATACACTCATTTTTTCAACTGAGAAATATTTAGAAGATGTTAAATTTATCTTCAGAATTCATTGTAAGAAGATATGCTGTTTTGAAGGATCATCACATTCTTCTTGCAAAGAAATTAATGGCATCCCCCCCCCCCAATTTCTATGGTTGATAAGACTGTGCAATATTGAAAATTCAAAAGAAAAAGGCTGCTTCAGCAGCTGTGCGTATATGTGCCTACACATAACTTTTGAGCAATTCCTTAAAATATTTAATCTACACAGCTGGAACTTCTTAGTTTTTCCTAGGAAGAGACATGTTTGACTGAAGGAGTTGCCAACCTGTGGTAAGTACATGTTCCTACAATCTTCCAGATTCCCCCTCTGAATCTGAGCGCTTAATACATTTACTCATGTGCATATTGTTTCTCTTTCAACAATTAAAATGTGGAATAATAAATAAGAAAATTAAATTAATTAGTTAATTTTGTCTTATAAGGCAGAGTTCCCCAACTTTCCAACTTTGTGGACTAGTGGGGAGGAGTAGACAGTTCTGTGCGAATGACTGGCATGAGTGCCCACCGCTCATGTAAATGGACCATGCATGCATTCATTCACCCGCTGCTTGTGCAAGTGGGGATGCATGTGTGCTCGCCCGCCACCTCTGCAGCCCATTTCTGAATGGTTCATGATTCAGTAGTGGGCCACAGCCTGGGGATTGGAAACCCATGGTATAATGGCTATTAAGGTATAAATTCAGGCATCCAATAACTATGGTCCAAAGCAATAATCAAAACTCTTAAAGTTTTGGCAGTATTCACACAAATCATTTAACATGCAACCTAAAAGAAAAGAAAAGTATGTGAGGTATCATACAAGAGCTTTTGTGGGTCCTCTATGCTACTTTCTGGTCTTTTGTGTGTGTGTGTGTGTGTGTGTGTTTGTGTGTGATTCTTGATTGTGTTTGGAATGCAAAGTGAATGTAAAAGAATCTTAGAAATATATAATTCTCTGAATGGAAATCTTATGTTTTGATAAATATTTGGCTACCATAACAGCTGAATAATGAACAAATTCATAAGAGAAGACAACATTCTCTTTAAAAAGAATTGTCTGGAAGATGTAGAATTAGGAAAGAACAACAAGAAGCCAAATCTTCATCTCATATATTAAACTATTATTTATTTGTTGGTAACTTGAATTGCCGTTTGGACTCCCACCCCACTTTTTTTTAAGCTTTCATGTTAGTTGACTTAATGAATGCTGAGACTACTTGGAAGTTGGAGTTTTAATGCTTGCTTTGGGACTTAATTCTTGGGTGTCTGAACAACCAAGCTTATAAATAATAAATATCTAGCCGCTAATTTTCATGGTTCTGCAGTCTCAACACAAGTACACCTGTAAAAATGACTGTCTGGCCTATACAAATGTAGCAAAAGCAAATTTCTGTAACGTCTGTGATGGGTGAGCTCCTTAATTTATCCTACTCTTCATGCAAATACAGTATGCAGATAGCGAAAGTAATTTCCTGCTCAGATGATATTACAGCCTTCACTTCAAGAGCTGCAATGTTATCAGCTGGCAAATCAACATGCTGTTTTCATGTTTCAACCTCTACATGACTCAGGACCTGGGTATTTTGGGGACCTCTTGCTCTCGATTATATCTGCCTATCCAGTAAGATATGAAAGGGACATTCTAAGAAAAAAGTAACTTTTGGTGTTCATGCAGGTGACCTTTCTCCAGTTTCCCCCCTCCCCGCTTCCTCTTATCTCTCCCTTCGCACCCAACATTAGACTGTCTCCAATCCTGTTGGGATTTAGAAGGCCACTGTAGGGAACTATGAGTACTAAAAAACTATGAGACCTGAAAGAAGATATATATCCCCTTCAATTAAGTTTTTATTTATATTGTTGAAAATCTATTCATAGATATTCACGGGTACAGGTATGTTCAGGTATAGTCACGGGTCTTGGTGTGTTCAGGTCTTTTCTTGTGTAAGATTGAGAGCATCTTGGCAATGTTCGACGAGGTTCCACTTGCCATCTTCAGGCTGGTGCTTTCAGTTTTGTGCTTGTGCGAGCAAAGCATGGTCGGAGCTGCCGTCTCCCTATATATACTGGTGGGGAGGTTGGCTGTGTTATCATTTCTTGATTGGTTGATGGAGTTGATGTTTGCAGATT
>BHEV01025786.1:0-13684 GCA_004319985.1 Emydocephalus ijimae
GCCAGAAATTAATCCTCAAAGACTACCAAGGAAACTGCATCCCGGTAGTTGGAACAGGACACTTTAAAGTGACCTTCAAGGGGCGCACAGCAAGGCTTCCACTAACGGTCATGGATAGAGACTGCCCCAGCCTTTTGGGACTACAGTGGTTCGTGCCGCTCGGGATCGAAGTAACGGGCATTGACCATGTCGCAGAGGCAGACTGGGAAGAACAACTCGCAAGGGACTTCCAGGAAGTGTTCAACGGCACCCTAGGCAAGTACTGAGGGTCCCCTATTTTGTTCAGCCTAGACCCCAGCGTTCCCCCCATATGCCTAAAACCACAGCGGGTACCTTTCGCACTCTGGCCCAAGATCGATGAGCAAATAGACAAGCTCATCAAACAGGGAGTCCTGAAGCCAACCGATCACGCCCGGTGGGAAACCCCCATAGTCACCCCAGTCAAGCCCGATGGGTCGGTGAGAATCTGTGGGGACTATAAGGCCACCCTAAACTGCGCCTTACAACAAAGCGCCCACCCCGTCCCAGTAGTGCAGCACCTCCTACACTCAATGGGGGGAGGCAAGGTTTTCGCGAAGCTCAACCTGGCACAAGCCTACCAACAATTGCTGGTCGATGCGGAAACCGCTGAGGTGCAGACCATAGTAACCCACCGGGGGGGCTTTTCTCTGTAAGAGACTCCAGTTCGGAGTCAGTGTGGCCCCAGGAATCTTCCAGAGACTCACGGAGAGACTCCTGCAAGGAATCAAGGGGGTGGTGCCCTACTTCGATGATGTACTGGTGTCGGCAGCCAACCAAAAAGAACTGGAGGGTCGCCTGAGGGAGGTACTAACGAAGTTCAAAAATACAGGACTAAAAGTTAAAAAAGAAAAATGCCAACTGCATACCAAGAGGTTCGAATTCCTGGGGTATCTTTTACACCAGCACAGAATTCACCCAACCGAGAAAAAAATCAGAGCAATCAAAGAAGCCCCCAGACCGAAGAACAAAACGGAACTACAGGCATTTCTAGGACTGCTTAACTTCTATAATGTTTTCCTGCCCCAGAAGGCGACTGCGGCAGAGCCTTTGCATAGGCTTTTGGACAAGGCGGCCACGTGGAATTGGGGAAATGCGAGGAAGCCGCCTTCATCAAAACCAAGGACCTGCTCACCTCAGATGCCGTCCTCATCCAATACAACGAGACCCTACCGCTAGCAGTTACATGCGACGCATCACCTTTTGGCGTCGGCACCATTCTCAGCCACACTCTCCCCAATGGAAAAGAAGCACCCATCGCCTTCTTTTCCAGGACCCTCTCCAAACCAGAACGGAACTACAGTCAACTGGACAAAGAGGCCCTGGCAATCGTTGCCGCAGTAAAGAGGTTCCACGAGTACCTCTACGGCAGGACTTTCACCATCATCACCGATCACAAGCCGCTGCTGGGAATCCTGGCAGGGAACAGGGCCACCCCAAACATTCTATCGCCAAGAATGACAAGGTGGTCCGAGTTCCTTGCCGCCTACAGCTACCGGCTCACGCACCGACCCGGTAAGACGATCACCCACGCAGACACCTTGAGCCGCACGCCGCTACCCAACCTGGAGACCGACCCAGCACCCACAACATCCATCCTGAGCATAGAGACTGTACCCAATCTACCTGTAACCGTGTCAGACATTGCCTGCGAAACTAATAAAGACAAGCGTCTGGCACGGGTGTTACATTGGGTAGAGAAGGGGTGGCCGGAAAAAGACGACGACGAAACATTCAGGACTTTCTGGAACCAGCAAACAGAACTCTCATTACAAAAAGGTTGTTTACTATGGGGGGATAGGGTTGTTATCCCGGAAAAATTACAAGGGAAGGTATTGGACTTATAACATGAGGGGCACCCAGGCATTGTTAGAACAAAAGCCATGGCCAGGAGTTATGCCTGGTGGCCAGGGATGGACAAACAGATTGAGGGTTGGGTGGTAGCATGCAAATGGTGCCAAGAAACCAGGCCGAGCCCTCCCACCACACCAATCCTAGAATGGGAAACCCCCAGGGGACCATGGCCCAGGATTTGCATAGATTTTGCCGGGCCCACGAAAGGACACACATTCCTCATCATGGTAGATGCTTACTCCAATTGGTTGGAGGTAAGCAACATGAAAACCACCACCATGGAGGCCATCACCAAGGAACTCAGCAAGCTGTTCGCAACCCACGGCCTCCCAGACATCATCGTATCAGATAACGGGCCCCAATTCACCTCGCTGGAATTCAAAAAAATCCTAGCAGAGCAGGGAATATGGCATGCCCTGACAGCACCAGCACATCTGGCGGCGAATGGGAGGGTGGAACGAATGGTTCAATTTATGAAAAAAACAATTCAAAAAATAGAAAATGGGGAAATCCAAGAAAAAATAAATAAAATGCTTTTTATACAACACATAACCCCAAACACGACAACCAACAAAAGCCCGGCAGAGCTATTAATGGGGAGGAAATTAAGGTCCCCACTCGACAGACTACACCCCATGTACAATCCAGAAAAAAACCCAAACTCCTCAAGCAAACACCAAACATTTACACCAGGCGATGCGGTATATGCAAAGAACCTTACCGGGGACCCACTCTGGGTACCAGCAACCATAACCCAAGTGACAGGTCCCCACTCGTACTGGCTACAGACAGCCGACGGACGAGCGTGGAAGAGACACATCGATCAATTAAGATCGAGAACCTACACGGGAAATACAACCGACACGCAAACACACACAGAAGAAGAAACCTCAGGGGGAAGGGGAAACTCAGATACCAACCGAGAGGGGAGGGAGAACCCAGAAAACCAAAACAACCACCCCCCACAAAAAGAAAACCAACCATACTCACCAGCAGAACCACCGACGGAGGACCAACTGGAAGCCTCGCCCGGTAGGAGCAGCCCAGCAAGTTCAACCAGCCTGGAAAGACCAGGCGGGAACAATAGGACCAGCAGCTCAACCAACCCGGGTAGACCAGGAGGGAGCTGCAGCGAAAGGCCGGGCCCAACCTTCCAGGCGGTTCCATCAGGAAGGCAAGGAGCAACACAGAACCCATCCAAACTGCTCTCAGACCAGACACCAACGAACCTGCGCAGGTCCAGTAGACAAGTACGGAGCCCCGCCTACTTACGGGACTACGTTACATAGGACCATACCAAGAGGGGAGGGGTGTTCTGTATGGTTAATTTGCATTCTTGTAAATACGCCTTCCGATTGGCTAAGATGCGTGGCAACCCGATTGGCCGAGCAGCCACGGCTGATTGGCCGCGATGAATCCCCCACGATTGGAGGGAACCGATCGTGGGGAATTCAAAGCGGTGTCATTGGTCGCGGCTTGGCCAGCTAGGTTGATATAAGCCACGGTCTAGCCTAGCCGCCCCGAGCCGATCTCAGGACTTAATAAAAGAGCTGAACTAAGTCACGGGCTCCCGAGCTTCCTTCCAGCGACGAACTTAACAGTGGTCATCTGGGGTGAATAAATTGCCTTTGCTTAGCTCAGAAAACTTTGATTTCTTTTTTAGTTTCATTGCCAAAAAGTTCTTCTTCAGTGGGTGTTTTGAGCTTGTATTTCCATGTTATTTTATTCATTCACACATTCTGTGTATCTTCACATATGTACACATGCACATTCACACAGGCAGATGTAAACGTGCACACACACATCTGTGCAGGATGGGATATCTTGGCATGGATGCATGAAGTTCTGTTTATAAATATTTCAGGACTACTCAGGAGCATTCTGTTTTTTAAATGAAAATCAGTCATGGAGAATGTGGTGGGGGGGGTAGGATCCATTCCACTGTGTGCATCTTTATTGCTTCAGTATTTTGGAACTGGGTTGAATGGTGTCATGAACAGTCCAGAAGGAGGAGGAGGAAGAGGGGAGGGGAGGAGGAGGGGAAAGGAGGAGGTTCAACAGATTTAACAGATAGAGTTGGAAGGGACCTTGTAGATCATCTGGTCCAGCCCCCTCTGCCCAAGCAGGGGACCCTACACCATTTCTGACAAATGGCAATCCAATCTCTTCTTGAAAGTCTCAAGTGATGACGCTCCCAGAACTTCTGAAAGCAACTTCTGTTCCATTGGTTGATTGTTCTCACTGTCAGAAAGCTGAGGAGGAGGAGGAGGAGGAGGAGAGGAAGAGTTGATAGTTGATTTGTAATATTATTATAGAAAGGTAAAAAGGATTAACGGTGTTGGTGATTTTATTGTGCTTTTTATCTACAGGTGGCTAACCCTGTCTAAGCATAAATAACACAGCAGATTGATACTGAAGTCCTCTAGGAAACTAGAACTATTCACTAGATTGGGAACTTAAAGAGGAACATCCCAGAATAAGGATTTCCAAATTCCATATTGTTACCATGAAAATAACATGTTTGTAAGCAGAGCTCGACATGTGGGCATCTTTAATCTACTCAATAATTCAAGTGGGCTCCATATTTATTTAAAAATATTAAGTTTTGCCAGAGGAATCCCTTCTGCTACTTTTCTGCCAGTTCTCATTCAATGTGATGAAAGTTAATTTGTTTTGCAGTTATTTCAAAGAAGAACATTTCAAAAGAGTTGTTGCACTTATTTAGAAATGAGATTGACAAGGATTTGGGCGGAAAGGCCAAGGTATACCATAAATTCCCATAGTTGCAATAAAATATCAAGAGACAACATGAAAGGAAATTACTCTTGTGATCTTCATGATATTACTTTCATTATGAATGAGATTCCTTTGAGAAATTGTTGTTGAAGAATATCTTCTTCTAGAAAAAAAAATGGCAGAATCCCCTGTATGCTGTTGAAGATGTTTTGCTTCTCATCCAAGAAGCTTCTTCAGTTCATCCCTTGCATGGTTCTATACCCAGATATTTGGTGGAAGATACTTAGAAAATCCCAAATCTATTTTAGCAAAAATTAAAAAGGCATTAAAACAATACGTCCAAGGCTTGTATTAATATACAGCACAGGAAATACATTATAAAGCTTAAATTTGTTTATTTAGTGTATGGCAATGGTGCATTTGCCAGGAGACTACAGTGTTAATATAGAGTACTTGTTTAGCTGCCTAAACCTGCTAGTTCATTCTGTTCATGCTTGCACACTATCCAGAAGTGCACCAGTGGGGACAAACTAATTCTGCACGCAGAATGGCTAACGGCGTTCTGCAGTAGCATCTGGGCCTTTTTCCCTCCACTGATGTTGCCTCATATTCAGGCATCACATTGGGCAGGTCCAGTGGTGGGATTCAGCTGGTTCGCACCAGTTCAAGGGAACTGGTTGTTAAATTATCTACACCCACTACCAAAGTGGATCCTGGGCACTGTGCTGTGCTGCAATGGAGAAACGGGCAATGGAGCAGCTGGCACAAGGGAAGGAGAAGGCCGTTTCCCCTCTTTTTTCTCCCTGCTCCTCCTCCTTCCCTTGTGATGGCCACTCCATTTCCTGCTACTCCATTGCAACACAGCACAGCACCCAGGATCCACTTTGATAGCCAGGTGTGTGTGTAGTAATTTAACAATTCGTTCACCCAGGGTCAGGTTGGCCACTGTGAATCAGTTGTTAAATTATTTGAATCCCACCACTGGGCAGGTCCAACACCCGTTGGTTTCATACTTCTGCACCAGGCACTGTTACTTTTCCCACCAAAGTGATACATGTTTATCTGATTGCATATAACATGTTTTGAACTGCAGAAGCCAAGGCAGGTAATGGGAGCTCACAGACCTTCTCCAGCATCTTTAAGCCACTGAGTCATCATGACTCTAAAGTTTAAGTGAAGGATTATGATTCAGAAGCATCCTGAAGTTGCTTTTTTCAGGAGGCAACTGGACTTTCTTGTTTTTCTTTGAAGATGTTTCACTTCTCATCCAAGAAGTTTCTTCAGCTCTGACTGGATGGGAACAACCATCACTTGGATGACTGAGAATCGCCATAGACAGGTTCATAAACTTGACAGAGCCTTACACTGAAAGGTGAAATAAAGAATTCCCAATGTGCTAAACAAGTCATGTGATCTGGTTCACACACAATGCACCATAACATGAACCATTCATTTATAAAATGGAATGGATACATTTGCACATTGTACAACCTCAAACTGAACAAGACTGAATAAAAATTAAAATAAGCAAAAAAAAAAAAATGATAAGAGAGCACCTGCCTGATCTTGATGAATACAAATCACTGGGACCTGACAGATTACACCCCAGAGTTCTAAAGGAGTTGGCAGATGTCATCTCAGAACTACTGTACCACATCTTTCAAAAATCCTGGAGCACCGGGGAACTACCAGAGGATCGGAAAAGAGATCATGTGGTTCCCATCTTCAAAAAAGGGGGGAAAAACAGATCCAGGAAACTACAGACCAATCAGCCTAACCTGGGAAGATTTTAGAAAAGATAATAAAAAACAGAGAGGAGGGGTTCAAGCTATTTTCCAAAGCACCTGAAGGCTGGACAAGGAATAATGGATGGAAACTGAACAAGGAGATTCAACCTGTAAATAAGGAGAAAATTTCTGACAGTGAAAACAATCAATCAATGGAATAGAAGTTGCCTTCAGACATTGTGGGAGCTTCATCACTGGAAGCTTTCAAGAAGATACTGGACTGTCATTTGTCAAAACTGGTGTAGGGTCTCCTGCTTGGGTGGGGAGGTTGTTTTAGATGATCTATAAGGTCCCTTCCAACTCTGTTAATTTGTTATGTGTGTATAAATGTATGAAATTATGCAGTAAGTACTTTATGCTTATGGTTCAGTGGGAAATTCAATCTGGAGCTTTACAGGCTAGTCCGAACACAAACCTTTTCATATCCTGGTTCTCTTGTGTTTAATTATTAACTCTTTATGGGCTGTACTGTTTCACTAGCTCATTATCACTTCCCTTCTGGTTTTTCTTGAAATTTGTATATGACCACTTTATTTTCTCCTTCTTCCTTCTTTTGGTTTTTACATTAGCTTTAAAACATGTAAAGTAACTCCCTAAAAAGGAGACAAAGAAAGCTAGTTCCCTGATCAAAGATTCTGCAGTCAATTTCCAATGCCTGACATGGAAACTGACTTGATCTCTTGCCAATTATCCAGGCTGGACAAGTTTTACAACTCATGACACAAAACCCATCAGGATAATTGAGTTTAATAGTCCATACTCTCCTATTAAAAAATACTTTCCACTCACAGTAAAATACAAGACTGGCTTGATTTCTCATACACAAGATTAAGCAGTTCGTTCTGATTCCTGCTTGATCATTGCTTGTATTCTGACTCACCTTTTTAACAAGAACGTGGATTTGTTTCAGATCAGTGCTTGTTATTACCCTGCATAGCTCGTTCCCTTTTTATTATTTTTTCTTTAATCCTATTCAAGACAAAGGCTCAGTATGGGCTGACAGCTTTATCCATATTTTAAAACTGGATACTGCCAAATAAAAGTTGACTCCTAACGCACCTACCAGGTTAGCAGTTAAGTTTAATTGACAAATCTCTCCTAATAGCATGGTAGGATATATAATTCCAACTCTGTTTCCATCCATCTCTCCCTGCCTCCCTCTCTCTATCTCATATTTCAGAAATGTACAGATTTGCCAGTCTGTTTTTGTAAAGGGAGCTCTCCACAGTCCTGAACATGTCTTATCAAATCTCAGCTATCCTCAAAGGGTTTTAAAGAGACTCATCAGCTCTCTTCAAAAATCAACGGATTTGCTGTTTATTAATCACAGCTCACTAATAAGTCCATTTAGATGTTTAAGCAAAAAACAAATGCAATGCAAAAGCAACCAAATATATTACCATGCGATGTATGAAGCCAGCCTTCCTTGATGGTTCTGGTTTGACCTGTTGAACATGGTAGATTGATTTAGGAAAGCCATAGAGTTTATCTTTCATAATCTGTCATTATGCTAATCTGTGTGTACAATGAAAAATCCCCCACATGAAGAGTGATGCTAGAAAGCTATGATTGTTGTCATGTAGGTGGGAGGGAGGAGAGAATGCCAAAATGATCATATCCATCACATGCCCCATTTCCATCAAAGGGTCATGATGTCAAAGCTCAAATTATACAAGTCAGATTATTTACTGCAGGTGATATGAATGCCAGGAGCTTGTTCATAACTGATGGAAGAAGTTAAAATTAAATAATTAAAGACCTGAAGACTAAAACATTTTTGCATCTGGGTTTGGCTAGTCTAGAGAAAAAAGAAGGACTGGAGGGAGGGACATGATAGCAGTATTCCAGTGTTTGAGGGGCTGTCACAAAGAGGAGGGGGGGTCAATTTATTTTCCAAAGCACCAGCAGGCAGGTCAAGAAACAATGGAGGGAAACTAATCGTCTATCACCTCTGTCATTTTATTTTTATGTTATTCATAGTTTCATTTTTTGTTTGACAAATTATAAATAAATAAATAAATAATCAAGTAGAGAAGCAACCTGGGATGAAGGACAAACTTCCTAACAGTGAATTAACAACAATTAACCACTTGGAACCACTTGCCTTCAGAAGCTGTAGATGCTTTATCACTGGAGGTTTTTAAGAAGAGACTAGACAGTAACTTGTCTGAAATGGTATAAAGTCTCCTGCTTGAGCAGGAGGCTGGACTAGAAGACCTCCAAGGTCCCTTCCAGATCTATTCTATTCTAAGTTAGTGTTCCTTCACAATCCCTCCCAATAACCCAAGTAGATTTTTCATTTGGTTGTCCAAAGATCTGTCCTTGAACTGTCATGTCTATCCCTTCCTAGGATTTTTACTATAGAAGTACCTTCCTTCCTTCCTTCCTTCCTTCTCAGCATCATCATTGAAGAAAGGGGTCTTCAAACTTGACAGTTTTAAGATTTGTGGACTTCAACTCCCAGAATTCCTTCTCCAGTCATGTTAGCTCAGGAATTCTGGGAGTTGAAGTCCACAAGTCTTAAAATTGCCGAGTTTGAAGACCCTTGCTATTTGCTCTATCTTGCTGAGGGACTGTCTAATAGCCCATTTCAGGCACTGCATAATCAGAAGAAAATTTCAAAGAAGGTGTGATATCACACCCAGGACATCAGGACAATACACCCATTATAATTTTAAAAATAAATGTCTTCTTTAGAGTTTGTGCAACCCTATGTAATGTTTCTGTGTGATAACAAAGTTTGAGAGTTAAAATTTAGGCTCACAAAGAAAACAAGAATCATACCATGTTGTCAGTGGTGGGATTCAAATTTTTTTACTACTGGTTCTGTGGGTGTGGCTTGGTGGGCATGCCAGGGGAAGGTTACTGCAACATCCCCATTCCCTCCACCCTCCAGGCAGTGGTGGGATTCATAATTTTTATTACCAGTTCTGTGGGTATGGGTTGGTGGACATGGTGTGGCTTAGTGGGTGTGGCTTGATGGGCATGGCAGGGGAAGGATACTGCAAAATCTCCCTTCCCTTCCCTTCCCTTCCCACCCCACTAACCTTTCCAGCTCTGTTCTCCTGTGCAGGTTTTCAAAAGAAGACCCAGACAACCAGCTGGAACTTGGGAGACAGAGAATAGATTGGGGCAGGGCCAGTCAGAGGTGGGATTTGCTGGTTCTCTAAACTACTCAAAATTTCTGCTATCGCTTCTCCAGAACTGGTCAGAATGTGCTGAATACAATCTCTGCATGTTGTGTATAAAGGCCTCAACAGAACTGGCTTCTATGTTTCTTGCAAAAAGTCAGCAAGAGATTTCCAATCATCCTTAAACCTGGATGATGTCCTATCTCGAATCAAAGCAATCGATTTGGCCATCTCTGCAAGTTCTATCATCTTTACTTAGTTTTTATTCTGTATTCACCATTCCAATACAATTTTATTTTTTTTAAAAATCAGACCTCCATCACAAACCTGCAGTTCCACCTCTCCTTAAATGACACCATTCATCAGTGTGACAGCCCCCACCCACTGCTCACATATCAAGTCTTTCTAGCAAAGAGAATGCTGTTAGGTTTATTGTTTTTGAGGTGTGGGGGGCAACCTTTGGAGGAGTCAGAATCATATTCAATGAACTGATGCATAGAGATTGAAAATGCATCATGCATACAACTTGTCCTCAATTTATGACCAGTCATTTAATGACCGTTCAAATTTATGAGCTACCTGAAAAGGGGAGATTAGGATTTGGAGCCAAAGGTATGATGATCTCTCTCTCTCTCTCTCTCTCCCTCCTTGAGTATTGAAGATTTGTCTTGAAATCAATACAAACTCCAGGCCCTTTGTAGTGCAATGGTGGTATATTCATTAGCTCAGCAAAAAAACAAATACTCTTCTCTGACAAGGAAGGCTAAAAGCCAGGCAATATTAACATTGGGTTTGAGTTTGCTCCCTTTCCTTTTTATTAACATTATCATGAGACACACCCCACCATATCTAGGCCAATATGCAGTTCTGGTTCTGGCCATGCCTAACCCATTATCCCTAAATGCTATTAACCTTATAACATGTCTACATCCCTACCCTATTCTAACCCTCACTAACTGATCCCCACCTGGTGCCACCTTCACCATGTTTTAACCTAAGGTTTAATTACCACCTATATGTGCCCCAACCCCCTCTAACAATATGCACCACATCAATACACAAAAAGAACCATTTCCAGCCCTGCAGTTGCTTCAGAATCCATCCTGCAGCCCCGCAATTGTTGCAGAATCAATCCTCAGCTCTGTTGAGTCATGCCAAAGCCATTGGCCAGCACACAAGCAAAAATACACTCGGAGCCCAATACTCTCTCTCTTTCTCTTTCTCTTTCTCTTTCTCTCTCTCTCTCTCTCTCTCTCTCTCTCTCTCTCTCTCTCTCTCTCTCTCTCTCTCACACACACACACACACACACACACACATTACAATCATATGATCACACTTCGAATGTTTGGCAACATGGCCTCATTTACAACCATTTGCAATAATGTGACCACATCTTGCATGGTCTTTGCACTTACTTCTGGTTTGCAACAAAATCACACCATAGTAAAATATGGATTTACTTAATAATGGCAGCCTTCACATGACTGACCCATTTTATGACCATTAGGACTGATGACCATAATGGGCAGGCTTCATTATGGTCATAACTCTGGGACAACTTCTAGAAGTGTAGCCAAGATTTCCTGCTTTTCTGAAGCAGATAATGCCCTACTGTGCTGGGCAATTTTCACCAGAAAGTCCCTTCCCCACAGCTCATTTCTCCATCTCTTCAAAATCAAGTTTTGATTTGATGGACCCTTGAAAGCTCAGATTCCAAAGGTTGATTAATGCTTGGCAGGTACACAAATAGTTCCTTCTACAACTCTTCACCTTTTCCAATAAGCTTTTAGGGTGTTTCATTTCTACGTGTCTTACCATTCAGAAACCCTCCCACAGATACTGCTTTGATTGACATCCCCCTTAATTTAATGTTACAGGAACTGCAAGAGCAGTTTGCCGTTGCAATGTGGGTTCCCATGTGCACATGCCTAGGGTCATTGACTCCCTATCAACTGTAATGTCCTCAAGGGTGACATGTAATTCTGGTAACAATAATTTGACAGGAGCATCACTGGATCTTTTGACAGGTGAAACATTCTTAACACAAAATGGAATTGCATGTCAACTAAGGTGTTCTGTATTCAGGGCATTTTCATCATGGAAGTGGAGTCAACAAATGCTTCTTCTGGTTATAGAAGGGAATATTTAAATGTTGGCGATGTAGGAAAAGAAGTGGCAGAACCTGGGGACAGAATTAAAAGAGGAATCAGCCTAAAATCCTCATGTAGTCACAAGCAGGGTGGGATTCTACTGGTTCGTACCTATTCTCTAGAAACAGTTGTTAGTATTCTAAGCAGTTCAGAGAACTGGTTGTTAGAAGAAATCTCCTTTTGTTTTTTTTCCACTTTACTGGACTAATCCTGTAAGGAAAGCAGAAAGGAAATTCTGGTGTTGCTTACAGAAACTGCCTCTCCATTAACCCTTATTACATTCTTAGCAGGACTAGACTTCCTGTCTCCAGAGCTTCTCTGGAGTTTTTTTTTTCTCTCCTTTGCTGGTACTTTGCTTGTGTGCATATTTCATTTGGAATCCTGACAGCTTGACTTTCTTAAAGGGGAAGGGTTGTTTTAAGCTTTTTACACTGCTGTTGGGAGGAAACAGATTTAACAGATAATCAGAGTTGGAAGGGATCGTGTAGGTCATCTAGCCCACCCCCCTGCCCAAGCGGGAGACCCTACACCATTTCTGACAAATGGCAGTCCAATCTCTTCTTGAAAGTCTCAAGTGATGGCGCTCCCACAACTTCCGAGCACAAGCTGTTCCGTTAGTTGATTGTTCTCACTGTCAGAAAGTTTCTCCTTATTTCCAGGTTAAATCTCTCCTTGTTCAGTTTCCATCCATTATTCCTTGTCTTGCCTACAGGCACTTTAAAAAATAGCTTGATCCCTTGGTCTCTGTGGCAGCCCCTCAAATATCAGAAATTTACATACCCTTTCTGAGTTTTGGTCTCAAACTAGTTTTTGGTGAAGTTTAATTCTGTATTTGGTGACGTTTAATCATGTGTTTATTGATCGGATAATTTTTCCTATTCAGCTTTGTTTGGAAAGAAAAAGGTTAATCTCTGTTCCTGAAAAGAAACTGGATTGAGAAATCTGGCTAGTTCCTGTGTCTATTTGTTCTGGTAATTGGTTTAACAAGCAACAGCCACTGCTGTGATTTAATTATTTGTGTTGTGTTTGAATTTTTTTCCTGCCTCATAGTTTCTTTTTGTATCTGGGGAGGGGATCTTCCTTCACTGTGTTGGAAGTTGTGATTCCCCTCTCTTCTAGAAAAACATTAGAAGGGGAAGGAAATTCCTCTTTAAAAAAAAGGAAGAGGTGAAAACACAAGTAGGGTCAGCTCTATCAGCCCCCACCCTTTGTCAAGTAGGGCTATTAAAATAGCTGGAGCCAGCTTACTTTTCACAACAAAGGAAAGAGAAAATTACAGGCATGAGATACAGAGAAAAAACCCTACAAACTAGCTAAGTTCCTTTCCCATAGAAATCAAATAGATGGCAAGCTATAAAAACTTGTGAAAAGCAAACCAAAAGGCATAACAGGAAACTCAGGATATTGCAACCTAATGCAACAAGCAGCTACAAAGTGAACAAACAGCTACTATAAAACAATTACTCCTACCAAGATCCCAGGAAGAGATCCCAATCTCAAGAGACAGGAACTCATCACACACACACAAATCAAAGACTTCAAGGGTTCACACTTACAAAATCAAAGGATCTGAAGCGTATAAGAAAGGGTTTCTCTTCTCACAAGATTAGATTAATCCTAGGAATGCTGTGAGATTTCTTTTTTACCTGCCTTCCTATTAATAAACTGATTCTGACTTCCAAGCAGCTGACCAAATCATTTTACATTTCTCCCAGCTGGGAAATTTGTATCCACAAAAGGAAAGAACTTTGCCTATTCCTTAAAGGGCAAGGTTTCTTTTTTCCTTTCCTCAACTGTGTTGTAGAGCGGCAGTTACAGAGAGAGACGGAGCCAGGCTGAGGCTAACAAGCTTTATTTTTAACGAATAAAGGGTCGCCACGGCTGCTGAGGCTATCTGACAGCCAGTTGGCGGCAACAGCTGATGCTGTTTGACAGCTCCCTTTTATAGCCGGCTGTCAAACAGCATCAGCCAATGGGAGCGATCGGTGCTCCCGCGTGGGCGGCGGA
>BHEV01025787.1:0-15204 GCA_004319985.1 Emydocephalus ijimae
TTAGTCTTAGTAATTAAAGCAATATCATCTGTAAACAACAATAATAATGACACCGTACCATTTGTCTCTCTTTTAAATAAATATGGATCAGCTAAACCGGCTTTAAATCCTATATTGTTTAACTCTTTTACAACATATTGGTTCCATTCATAACCAGATTGTTTCAATCCATAGAGACTTTTATTCAGTTTCCAAAAGTCATTATTATTTTTATCATCCTTTATACCTACTGGTTTTCTTAAATATATAGTGTGCTGCAATNCATCACAATCACATGCAGTTTGATTAAATCCTTGAGCTACCAACCTAGCCTTCTGGGTAACAGTTCCATTTTTACCAGTTTTTAACTTAAATATCCATTTGCAGCCAATGGACCTTTCACCTGGAGGTAATTTGGCATTTTCATAAACTTTCATTTCTTTTAATGAATTTAATTCTTTCTCCATTGCTCTATGCCAATTTTCCTGTTCCTTTGCAGGATACATTCTAAGTTCTTCAACAGTAGCTGGAACTTTACTAACTTGGCAAACTATACTCGCTTGATACCTGTCAGGTGGTCTGGTTACATGTGTAGTACGTCTAGGTATTACAGAGCTTACAGGTGGACTTTCATGTTCCACCTGTTCGTGATTATCTATTTCTTCCTGTTCTGGTATTTCTTCCTGTTCTGGTCCTATATACTCTTCCTGTACTTCCTCTTTAATTGGACTCTTCTTATTACTGATTTGTTCTTTTGGTCTTTTGTAGGTTTCTATAATTACTTCCTTACTTGAATCTTGTTCCAGTTTTTCCCATCCTACATGTTCTAGGAATTTGGCACTAGCACTACAGTAAACTCTAGATGTACCTTTTTCCCAGAATCTGTATGATTTGTGATTAGATTCATAACCTACAAAGAATAACTTTTTAGCCCTATGTTGCCCCTTATTTCTCAGTTGTGTAGGAATATGCACCCATGCTGGTGCTCCAAATGTGTGCATGTAGCTTAGGTCAGGTTTTCTACCATGCCACCGTGTGAATGGTAATTCACCTGTTGTTGAGTTAACAACATTATTCAATATATGATTACCACACATTATTGCTTCTCCCCACAAAGTTTCAGGTAATCCTGAATCTGACAGCATAGTACGAGCCATTGCTTGAATTGTTTGGCCTCGTCCTTCTTTAAAGGCATTATGTTGTGGCCTATATGGTGCAGACCTTTTATGTTCAACACCTGCCATCTTCAGTTTATTTTGGAATTTATTGTTTATAAATTCCGTACCATTATCAGTGATAAGAGTTACTAATTTCCTTTTAGTTTTTCTTTCTGCGAATTTAAGCCAATTAAAGAAATTTTGATATGTTTCCGTTTTGCTCTTCATTAGATAACAGAAACCATATCTGGAATAATGGTCCATTATACTTAGTATGTAACGAGCACCTCCCACACTTGGTTTTTGAGGACCTATAATATCAGCAAATACGACCTCTAGAGGCTCCTTTGTTTCAAATCCATTAACTCTATTTGCTGGCATTTGCTTGCTTTTTTCTTGACTGCAAGAATTGCAGTGCAAATACTTACTGCAAGGCTTCAGTTTTATACCCTTAGATAGTTCTACCGTTTATTTAAGCATTTTAAAATTTATATGCCCCAAACGTCTGTGTAACAAATGTATACATTCATCATGAGGTTTAACATTATTATAAACTGTGTTAGCTACCTCTGAATGATTATCATTTAACACATACAATTCACCTTTTAAAGTTGCAGTCACTTTTTTACCTTCTTTTTCAATTATGCAACTGTCTCCTCTAAAGGTAATTATTACATAACCTAGTTTAACCAAAACTCTAACCGAAAGCAAATTCAACTTAAGTTGTGGTACATATAACATTTTTACATTTTCTCTTATGCAAGAACAATATGATATTCCTTCACTTTTAGCTTTCAGTTTCCATCCATTAGCTAACGATATCTGCTGTGAACTCGTGGACATCTTAATAAATCTTTTTTTATCTTTCGTTATGCAGTGTGATGCTCCACTATTTACAACCCATAAATTACTATTCACATTTTCGTTGCTATACATAGCTAACTCTAAGCATTTTTTATCCTTTTGATGCCTTTTATCTTTCTGGCTGGCATTGTGCCGTTTTACTTCCTTGCAGAATCTTGCCAAATGTCCTTTTCCTCCACAATTAAAACATTTTCTAATTATATACGCTGACGAAGATATTTTCTCTTCTTCACAGTGTGGTTGTTCCCTTCTGAGTTGATCCCTTTCAAGTCTTCTCCTGGCTTCTTCAATTAATCTGCCAGTAATGTCAGTTAATGTGAGGTTATCTTTTGGCAGAACCTCAAGTGAAGTTACGTAATCATCGTAGCTATTATCTAAAGAAGATAAAATTATATAAACTTGGTGTAATTCAGTGAAGATAAGTTCTTTTTCATGCAGTTCCTGAAAAATTCTCTTCATTATATTTAAATGACTCAGCATATCTCCATTCTTTTGAAGATGTGTTCTGAACAGTTTCCGTGTAAGATTTATATGTGCTCCTACACTGTCTCGAACATAAATCTTCTTTAAATTCTCCCAACATTTCGCAGTTGCTTCTTCTCCTCGAATATGTACAAGCTGCTCATCACAGAGTGTCAGTCCTATTATACAGAGAGCTTGCTCATTCTTCAGTTGATATTCTTGCATTTCCTGGGCATCATCCTCATCCTCTGGATCCCATGCATCTACTTCTGGTGGGTTTTGAATTATACTCCATAAACCTTCTCTGCGTAGAAGTAGGCTACATTTCATAGACCATGAAACATAGTTTGTTCCATCCAGCTTGGATATTAGAGACAAACTTTGTAAATTGACTTGTGCCATCTTTATCTGGATATTAAACTATAATTAATAAAACACAGATGTCTGTTTACAGTATTGTGGAACTACACAAACTCTCACTTTAATCGAAGCCTGTTATATCCTGGTTAGTCTGACTGTGCACCTGGGCCCATAACCAGTGTTAGGGATACATACCCTAGCAGAACATGCAACGGCAGTCTAGCAGGCAGGCAAATGATGTGAGATAAACGTTTGTTGTAGTTTACACTCTGTAAGACAGATACACTGTGCCAGTTAAATAGTTTTTTATTTCAGCAAGAGTTATAGCATAGTCAAACGGTCCATATGTCATAAACTAGTTCAGTCCATCCAGGGATTAATCAGTTGCAAAGTCCATTGTTGAAAATAGAGGTCAGTAAACTTACAAATAATCAGTCCAGCAATATATCTCTTTTGCAGTCAGAGATATGAAGAAANGACAGTGAGCTCCCTTGCTTCCTCTTATGGTGATTTTACAACCGCACCCAAAATACATGTTTTAACAGTTAAAGTGATACACACACTTAAACTCACTAACATAGTTTATATATTATTTTTACCCAAACTAAGTTAGGTAACCAATGTTATCCCTAACAGGTGGGTGCCCCCTCTTTTTCACAAATAATTAACTGGAGTGTGGTGGTCTCTCATGAAAAGAAGACACAACGCAAAGTTGTCTCGGGATGAGAGCCCAGAGCAAACTTCCGAAACCCTCTTTTATTAGAAGCAATCTTTGTTAACGTAGCAATTTTTGTTAGCGTCCTATCACAAACGCATTACATCACATAAAATGCACTGATCATTCGCATAAGCATATAAGGCTGCAAAGTTTAAGTTTGCTACAGTTCTGGTTAAGAAATGGCAACAATTTGTCCTTGCTCCTTGCTCTGTGTTCCAGCCAACCACCAGAAGGCCCGTTGTCCTAGCACGTACACAAAGAACAAAGAATCATAGTTCCCACACTGGAGGGAACCTCCGCTTGCTCCTATTCTTTCAACCTTAGCAGTGGAGGTCTTCTAGTCCATCCTGTTTGAGCAGGAGACCCTATGCCAAGGGTCTTCAAACTTGCCAAGTTTAAGACTTGTGGACTTCAACTCCCAGAATTCCTGAGCTAACAGGACTGGAGGAGGAATGCTGGGAGTTGAAGTCCACAAGTCTTAAAGCTGTCAAGTTTGAAGAGCCCTGCCCTATACCATTTCTGAAAGATGGCAATCCAGTCTCTTCTTGAAAGCCTCCAGTGATGAAGCTCCCACAACTTCAGGATGCAAACAGTTCCACTGATTAATTGTTCTCACTGTCAGGAAAGCTTTCCTTAGTTCTAGGTTGGGTCTCTCTTTAAAGATCTTTCACCCATTTTTTCTTCTCCTGCCCTCAGATGCTTTGCAGAAGGTGGACTTCAACTTGCAGAATTCCACAGCAAGCATGCACTGAAGTTGAAGTCCACATTCTTAAAGTTGCTGAGGTCAAGAAATACTATTCTGGGAGATGACAGCATTGAGCCCTACAAAAAGCAACTGTATGCTGCCTTTCTTGTGTCCTGCTAGTCTACTCACTGGTAAGAAGATTGCTTTTGTGGGATAGAGTCATCGTGAACAAAAGCGACATCATGACAGGAGTGCTTTGAAGGATTTCACTCAGGCAGGACATGGTCAAGCTAACATAAGTTAAGGTTTCTGGGAGATGGTGCCCACCAGGTTGCAACACTGTAGCTCCAGTTCCTAAATGTCTATGGGAGATTCTGGAGGGGCTGTCACAGAGAAGAGGAAGTCAAGCTATTCTCCAAAGCATCTGAAGGCAGGACAACGAGTAACAGGTGGAAGATCACTAAAGAGATATCTAACCTAAAAGCAAGGAGAAATTTCTGGACAGTGGGAACTATCAGTGGAATAACTCGCCTCCAGAAGTTGTGGGTGCCCCCTCACTAGAGGTTTTCAAGAAGAGACTGGACAGCCGTTTATTTAGAATGGTATAGATGTCTCTGGAGATTCTCAGTCCTCCAGTTCATGGTTGTCCCAAAGGTGTTTTTTCAAGAGGCAAGTGGATTTTCTGGTTTTTCTTTGAAGACATTATGCTTCTCATCCAAGAAGTTTCTTCAGCTTCTTCACAACTGAAGAAGCTTCTTGGATTCAAGCAAAAACAAAGAAAGTCCAGTTGCCTTTTGAAAAAGTACCTTTTGACTCCAGGCAATAAGCAGATGCTTTTGCTTCTCACTCAATGAAGCCAGTTGCGCCAATGCAGATGAAAGATTAATACACAGATGGTGTGTGTGTGTGTGTGTGTGTATCAATGATGGTAGCATCAATAGTTCTCCATGTTTGTTCTGAACAGCAAGACAACAGTCTGAGAGTCATAGGATGTTGGGAGGAAAGTACTTTTAAAAAAATTATTAATTAAATGTGCACCTCCATGATGGATCTGTTGGCGTTCAGGATCTCTGTCATCAGCCGCTCAACATAATGAAAATTTGGAGCCCCATCAAGGCCAACTTTAGCTTCCTCTTCAAACATTCTTGCAGTTTCTATTGCTTACCAATTCTGTGTGTTGAAAAGTAGGCTGTTTTTTTCTCTCCTTTTTTTTAAAGAAATAGGAAATAGTTATTTGTGTATGTGCATGCGTTTATATTGGTGTATGTGTATGTAACAATAGCGCTTATATGCCGCTTTTCTAGTGTTTTACTACATTATCTAAATGGTTTATAGAACCAACATCTTGCCCTCAAAAATCTGGGTCCTCATTTTACCTCAAAAGGATGAAGGCTGAGTCAACCTTGAGCTCCTCAGGATCGAACTCTGGCAGTTGGCAGAGTTGGCCTGCAATACTACATTCCAACTATTGCACCACCAGGGCTCGTTTAAACACAAACACACACAATATCATTAATATTTTAACCCTATGAGGCTGTATTGAGACTTAGACATATCTAGACCAGACACTTACATGACACTTAAGTTACAGTAGTTAAGTTAAATTACTTAAATTCCATTGATGACAATGGTTCAATTCTACTTTAAGTACAGCTCCAGTCCAGACTGAGCTGACTGGGCTGAACATTCCCTTTTAGTAAGAAAAGTGAACAGGGCATGTTTTAAAGATTAGGGCTCTACAAAGCTTCTGTCCTACTTCACAAAGCCACACAGCTGTGGTAGAATGTAGTCTGGATTCCTGGGAGGGAGAGGCTGAATTCCAAGGGACAGTGAAGTTTAGATAGTTTGGTTGGAAGAAAGACAGTCAAGATGGCGCCTCCCTAGAAATTCTCAGAGTATGTCTTTCATGATCCAAGTTGTTGTTGTAGATTGGCAAGATTTCTATAGGTGAGGAACAATGAAAGAAACTGCTGAGAAGGAGCTGTCAGACCTGCCCAAATGGGTCCTTTAGAAAAAAAGACTGTTGACTCCATTCATAGTGAAAAGTACATTTTTGCTAAAAGCCAAGTGGATACAATATAGCAAGGCCAGAACTAAAACTTTGTGCATGAAGTTTCCCCAACTTAATTTTCCCTTTCCCGTCCCTCCCTCTGCTATCTCCCTATTGTCCAGTTCAAATGAATTGTTTTGGTAACAGTCTCTGCTTCAGCGGGCTAAGATGGTTATCAGGTTTCCAGGTGATAAAATCCATTAAAAAAGAAAAGAGCAAAGTCCATCTTCTAAAACAATTTCTTTATTAAGGAAAGCATCAAATTATGGTGAGCCCTTGCATTCCACTCCCAGGACTTTGGCCTCGGGACAGTGACTCGATGTCTCAGGAAGGTACAATGAGTAGTTTTGGTTTCCTCTTCCCAGCAGCTCCTTCTCCTCATAGTCATGGCAGGCTGATGTCTAGCAAAGCGAGGCTGGAGTGCAGAATGGGAGTTCTGGCAGTAACTTGTCCTTCCTGGTTTTGTGGACTTGACAACCGCCTGTGTACATCCAATGTGCCCTTCCTCTTTGACATATTGCTGATCACTTCAGTCTGCTGTGTCAAACTTTCCTGCCATTCCCAATTCCTTGGTATCAGCAGACTCATTTGGCATTTTCCAAGTGACAAAAAACATCTGATGAAAGCAAATGGTTCTTCCTCCTTGAGAAGAACCACACTGCTTCCTCCTCAGAAAGGCACATCCAAAACATGGATGCACTACCACTGTAATAGAAAATGAGAAGACGTATCAAATTAACCACTTTAATTTTGTGTCCATTTTGGAGAAACTGAACAAATACCGACCAATACTTCTATCCTAGTTCACAGTGACTGCTGTTTTTGGAAATGTTCAGAACAAGAAAGCATGATTTGGCTAAAACAGAGGCAAACAGGAGTATTATTAAGTTCTTACTAATTTTAGCATTAGTAATGATTATTCTTGCCTCTACGAAAGTTCTCGGAACCTCATTTTGAAATAATTGTTCTTGAATAAGTGAAATCCCAACCTTTGCTGATATCTGCGACAACTTCAGAAGATGGAGGTGGAGACTCCTTGGTATAGAGGATGGATATAAGGTTCTCTAGATATAGTTCTCTGTCTTGAAACTCAAAAAGAAGAGTTTGGCAAGGTAAAGGTGCGATTTGATGGGAATCAGCCATGCTGGGATAAGAAAGAAGATGGCTTCAAGTAGAAATGGAGCAACAGAAGAAGAGCAGAAGTACTAATGAACTACATTCAGCTTCAACCATAACAATATAACAGATTCAAATTCAGTGTAAACCACTCCAAACTGTATTGCAGAAAGTACAACTTCAGCAACAGAGTGGTCAATGCCTGGAATGCACTACCTGGCTCTGTTGTTACATCCTCAAACCCCCACTCTTTTACCCTTAAACTATTCACTATTGACCTCACCTCGTTCCTAAGAGGTCTGTAAGGGGCGTGCATAAATGCACCATCATGGCTACCATCCCTGTCTTATTGTCCCCATTTATTTGTATCTATTTCCTGTATTCTTACTTATTCTTATATCTATTATCTTGTAAGTGATTGAAAAATCAAACTAAATAAATAAACAAACATAAAGATAAGCAGGTAAAAAGCTCTCTTTTTTATGGCATTGTTCTTTGATATTGAGATTTCACTCCTCAGTCTGGAATAATTAAAATTCAAAATTACAATCTTGAAATTTCAGGTCAGATTCTCCAGTGTGGCACCAGGCTGGGGAAAAGCTGCCTTCAGATTCTGCATCCTCTGAAGAGCTTATGAGGAATCCTATCTTTCACAGACACATCATCCAAAAATTGTTGTAGCAACCAGTGGAGTGGATGCTTGGGCCTAATTCTCTCTTCCTGCATCATTTATTTATTTGCTTGTTTATTTGGTTTACACAGTGGCCTGCTTCCTTAGTTGACTTTGGGCAGCTAGCAAAAGTTAAAAATATCAAATATGGAGGAAATTGATGAAATCATAAAATAATAAAACTTACTGTGTTGAGTGTGAGAGACATAACTCATGCATTTACGAAGTGCCTGTGAGAGAAAACAGATCCACAGGGCCTTCTCAAAGGCTAGTAGCAGGGTTGGGTTGACGTAGAAGTGGGATTCAGCCGGTTCTGACTGGTTCTTGAGAACCGGTAGCGGAAATTTTGAGTAATTCGGAGAACCAGCAAATAACACCTCTGACTGGCCCCACCAATCCCATCTCTTCTCTGCTTCCCATTGAGTCCCAGCTGATTGGCTGGGTCTTCTTTGGTTGCCCTGCACAGGAGAACAGAGCTGGAAAGCAGGTTAGTGGGGTGGGGAGGGAATGGGGATTTTGCAGTATCCTTCCCCTGCCACACCCACCAAGCCATACCCACCAAGCCATGCCCACAGAACCAGTAGTAAAAAAATTTAATCCCACCACAGGGTTGAAGTCTAATTGAATTCTGGGAAGGGGCATGATGGAGGTTTTTAGGGTCTGGAGCTATGACCAAAAAGATCTTCCTCCCTCCCTTGCTCCTTTCCCCCTTCCTTCCTTCCTTCCTTCCTTCCTGCCTGCTTGCCTGCCTACCTGCCTGCCTCCCATCTTTTAATAGGGTAACTCTGGGTGGCTTACAGTTACATATATAGTTAAAACATAAAATAAAATAAAATCAGACATTAAAACCCCAACCCCATTGCACTGTACCCCACTGGGGCTCCAAGCCAACTGGCATTGCCACATCTTTAGGCCCTTATGAAAATATAAGAGGGTCAGGGCCAGTCCCACATCAAGGGGGCAAGATGTTCCAGAGGGTAGGAGCCACAGTAGAGAAGGTGGACCCCTTTGGCCGACAGGACCCACAACCTGCCTCTTCTGCTGTCACGAGTGGGATGGGCCAATCCGAGTGGATTTAGACCAGGGGTCTCCAACCTTAGCCACTTTAAGACTTGTGATCTTCAACTGCTAGAATTCTTCAGCCAGCAAGGTTGGAGACCCCTGATTTAGACCAGTGGTGAGATTCAAATTTTTTTTTTACTACTGGTTCTGTGAGCGTGGCTTGGTGGGCGTGGCAGGGGAGGGATACTGTAAAGTCTCCAGTCAGAGGTGGGATTTGCTGGTTCTCCAAACTACTCAAAATTTCCACTACTGGTTCTCCAGAACTGGTCAGAAGCGGCTGAATGCCCACCTCTGATTTAGCTCCTTGTCTCCTTAAATCTGGACGCCATCTTGCAATCCTTTTCAACTGAGTCTCCAGCTCTGCTTAGAACCGTTTTTTCCTGTTTGTCCTCTACAGGCAAGTAGCTCCATGAACGTTTTGCTAAAACTTGCTCTTGATAGCTAGCGCAGAATTAATTGGCCTGCTGCTGGATTTTCTCTTCAAGGATTTCTATGAATGGTGCCTGTTTTCACTGGAACCTTCAGCAGGCAACTCCCCTGCCAGGAAAGACACAAAACATCTAAATTATATCAGGATGGAATGCCTCTCCCCCCCACCAACCAATACAATGATTCTTTTCAGGGTTACCTGACTTGGCATAGACTGGGGTTGGCAGCAAGAAACACTCAGATTGGTCCAAAAACAATTACAGAGGGAAACGGCTGCCAATTGTTGTAAAAATCCTAAATCTTGGAAGGAATGTTTTGCCATTAGCCATATTTCTGTGGAACAAGGAGGATCAGAAAATAACAGAACATATAACTTGGCGGCATCACTCCAGCTTCTTAAAACAGCCCATTGTCTCCCAGTGTAGATTGTGGTGTTGCTTGAACTAGAAGGAATTATCACGTATACAGTTTAAAACAAAAATGTTCGAGAAAAACGAAAGACAGGATTCAACATGATTCCGAAATGCTTCTCCCCACCCCCACTTTTGAAAAGTATCTTTCTTCATGCCGGTTTTCTCAATGACAGTTTAATTTTGATTGATTTCGAAGATATGGTCAAAGCAAAAGTCATCTAATGTCAGAACTGGATTGGATGCTGGGGGTGGGGTGGGGATTAAGGTGAAAGGAAAAGACGGCGCTTCAACTAAGTCAAATTCTCATTGGTTCCTTTTTCAGTGGATTCTGCCAGTGGAGGGATTCACAAAATTTTTACTAGCGGTTCTGTGGGTGTGGCTTGGTGGGCGTGGCAGGGGAAGGTTACTGCAAAATCCTCATTCCCTCCCCACCCCCCTAACCTGCTTTCCAGCTCTGTTCTCCTGTGCAGGGCAACCAAAGGAGGCCCAGCTGATCAGCTGGCACTCAATGGGAGGCGGAGAAGAAATGGGGTTGGTGGGGACAGTCAGAGGTGGGGTTGGCCGGTTCTCCAAACTACTCAAAATTTCTGCTACTGGTTCTCCAGAACCGGGCAGAACCTGATGAATCCTACCTCTGGTTCTGCCTGATTTATACACCAATTTCAGTGCATTGTTGCTGACCTTCTTAAGAGCATTCAGCTGACCCAAGGATTTCATTTCAAAACTGACAAAAGAGTGACGTTGAAGGGGACGTGGATGCCACTGGCTCATTTAAAAATGTGTATTGAATGTAATCTTCAAGTTCCCCTTCCAAGAAGAAGAGAACCTCCATTTTCTTTGTACAGCAACTATTGTTCTACAGTGCAGGGGGTCCTCACCTTATGACTAAAATGGAACCCAAAATTTATACTGCGAAGCGAGACATTAGTTAAGGGCGTTTTGCCCCATTTTATGACCTTTCTTGCCACAGCTGTTAAGTGAATCACTGCGGCTGTTGAGTTAGTTGTTAAGTGAATCTGGCTTCCTCATTGACTTTGCTTGTCAGGTCACAAAAGGGGATCAGGTGACTCCAGGAGACTCTGCAACCGTCTTAAATATGAGTCAGTTGCCAAGCATCCAGGTGTAAATCAGGTGACGGTAGGGATGCTGCAATGGTCATAAGTGTGAAAAACGGTCAAAAGCCACTTTTTTCAGTGATGTTGTAACTTGGAATGGTCACTAAATGAACAGTTGTAAGTCGAGGACCATTTGCATGAACTCAGCCTCCTTTTAGGTTGATTGGAAACTCAACTTCCTTTCTTCTGTTCCCCAAATTTAAATTTCTTGTTTCAGAAGCACGCAAATAAAATCACATTTCTCACTTTTTATGAGCTAGGGTGCTGCAGTAGTCAGAGTGCAGTACTGCAGGCTTCTTGCCTGCCTGCCACCTGCAATTTGGTAGTTCGATTCTCACCAGACTCCAGGTTGGCTCAGCCTTCCATCCTTCCGAGGTGGGTAAAATGAGGACCCGGATTATTGGGGGCAAGAGGCTGACTTTGTAAACCACTTAGAGAGTGCTGGAAAGCATTGTAAAGTGGTATATAAGTCTAAGTGCTATTGCTATCTATCTCCCTTCCTTTCCTTTCCTTTCCTTTCCTTTCCTTTCCTTTCCTTTCCTTTCCTTTCCTTTCCTTTCCTTTCCTTTCCTCCCTCCCTCCCTCCTTTCCTTTCCTTTCCTTTCCTTTCCTTTCCTTTCCTTTCCTTTCCTTTCCTTTCCTTTCCTTCCTTCCTTGTGGTTAAACTGCAGTATTGCAGGCTAACTCTGCCCACAGCCAGGAGTTCAGATCTCACCGGGCTCAAGGTTGACTCAGCCTTCTATCCTTCCGCGGTTGGTAAAATGAGGACCCAGATTGCTGGGGGCAACAGGCTGGCTTGGTAAACCACTTAGAGAGGGCTGTGTAAAGCACTGTGAAGCGGTATATAAGTCTAAGGGCTATTGCTATCTTCCTTCCTTCCCTCCCCCCCCAGTGGTTAGAATGCAGTATTGCAGGCTAAATTCTGCCCACTGCCAGCAGTTTGATCCTGATCAACTCAAGGTTGACTCAGCCTTCTGTCCTTCCGAGGTGGATAAAAGGAGGGCCCAGATTGTTGGGGTCAAGAGGCTGACTCTGTAAACCACTTAGAGAGGGCTGTGACGCACTATAAAGTGGTGAATAAGTCTCAGTGCTAAAGCTAATGCTAGTGCTATTTATAATTTTAATCAAAGCATAAGTTGATACAGCAATCTCCGGGGGGAGGGGGGAACCAAAAGGAGAAAAAAAATCTTGCTTGGTCTACTGGAGCTATTTTCTTACTCAGCTCAGGTGAGTAGACACCAAATGCTCTATGATAGCTCTGCCCATAGGAAGCACCGGCCTCACCATGTTCCCCAAAGGCAAAAAAGTGTCCTGATTCTCTGGAGAATTTTGTCCTGGCCCAAAGTGCTTTCTCTTCTGAGGCCTCCATTATAAATCATCTTACATTGTGGTTCCTTTGATCTACTCTTTTGGAAGACCCATGGTAGGAATAGTTCAAATGAATCATTTATGCAAAATCAGATTTGGTTGCATGTGACTTGATGCTATCGCGGACACCTGTGCACTTAATCTGACAGACTTTGGACGCTTTGAAAGGTTACTTACATCGCCAGCAGCTGCACTCACATGGCACTAAATCTTAAGTCTGGGAAGGCTGACATGCATTGCTAAACCAGTTTGAAATGGAACTTCCTTATTCTGGATCTTGGTGAGACTTGCTTTTCAAGACAAGGGCAGGATGCAGAGGTGGTATTCAGCAGGTTCTGGCTGGTTCTATTCTCTGCCTCCTGATTGGCTGGGTCTCCTTTGGTTGCCCTGCCCAGGAGAATGGAGCTGGAAAGCAGGTTAGTGGAGTGGGGAGGGAAGGGAAGGGGGATTTTACATATCCTCCCCCTGCCACCCCCACCAAGCCATGGCCACCAAGTCACACCACGGCCACCAAGCCATGCCCACAGAACCGGCAGTAAATTTTTTTGAATCCCACCACTGATCCAATGCCTTTTTAAATAAAATTATTACATTACATAAAAGTATTACATTATTTGTGAAGCACATTAGTGCTTGAAGAAAGCTGCCCAGGCTCCTAAAATATGCAATATAAGTAGCTGAGTCCTTTCCAATCTGGAGTTCCACCCATGAGCTCCAAGAGGAGACCTTCCTTGCCCCAGATAGTCCTTAAGAAAGTGGACAGGTGTTTGAGGAGAGTCAAATCCCCTGCTAAGGTTTCGAGGCAACGCAAAAGGCACTGAGGAAGCAAGGAGCCTGAGTGAAAACACAATCCCCTTGGAAAGAAATAACTATAAAAGCCATGATAATGTCACACATCTCCTGAGGCCCTCTCTCAAAAGGCATCACCTCTCTCACTGGCTGCACCTTCTATCTCTTCCCCTTTACTCCTTCCTAACCTTCACCCTTGGGTCACTTTGGCTCTATAGATCTATCTATCCATCATCTATCCATCCATCCATCTATCCATCCATCCATCCATTTATTGTCTGTCTATCTATCTATCTATCTATCTATCCATCCATCTATCCATCCATCCATTTATTGTCTGTCTATCTATCTATCTATCTATCTATCTATCTATCCATCTATCCATCCATCCATTTATTGTCTGTCTATCTATCTATCTATCTATCTATCTATCTATCTATCTATCTATCATCTATCTATCCACCTATCCACCTATCCAACTATCCATCTACCCATCTATCTATATATCCATCCATCCATCCATCCATCCATTTATTGTCTATCTATCTAACTATCTATCTATCTATCTATCTATCTATCCATCATCTATCCATCTATCCATCCATCCATCCATCCATCCATTTATTGTCTGTCTATCTATCTATCTATCTATCTATCTATCTATCTATCTATCTATCTATCATCTATCTATCCACCTATCCACCTATCCAACTATCCATCTATCCATCTATCTATATATCCATCCATCCATCCATCCATCCATTTATTGTCTATCTATCTATCTATCTATCTATCTATCTATCCATCATCTATCCATCTATCCATCCATCCATCCATCCATCCATCCATCCATCCTTCTATCTATCTATCTATCTATCTATCTATCTATCTATCTATCTATCTATCTATCTATCCATCCATCCGATCTATCATCTATCCATCCATCCATCTATTCATCCATCCATCCATCTTTCTGTTATCTATCCATCCATCCATCCATCCATCCATCCATCCATCCATCCATCCATCCATCCATCCATCTATCTATCTATCTATCTATCTATCTATCTATCTATCTATCTATCTATCTATCTATCTAATGGCATCTACAGAGGTCCAGCCATCACTGATACACAATATTAATGAAGCACATTATACATACAAACACAAATATAAGTTTAAATAAAGCACCAACAAATATATGTTTGCAAAATGTATGGATAATACAATAGACAATGTAAAATATTAGAGTAGAACCACGATAAAATTATCATAATATGGTGCCATGCAGTTACAATAGGATGGACGTTAATGTTCAATATCTAAGAAAGCTTCCCTTCTCTAACCGTTTCTGGTATGGCTGCGATGATGCATGCACTCAGGTAATTTCTTTGAAAATATTTTGAACAGATGATTTGCATCTGCTTTACAATGGTCCTGACTTCTGGAAGGGTGAAGTTTGTGAAGAGCCACCAAAGAAGCAGAGGAGCTGCCCTCTCCCATCTAATTTCTCTGCCTTTGCATTTATCCACAATCAGGGGTTTTCTGTAGAGCAGGGTGGGTGGGAAATGGGTCAAAAAAGTCAAGATGAATGAAGCCTACCCTTTTCCAACATACAATTGAGCCCAACATTTCTGTTGCAAACCATGACAAGTTCTCAAGTGTATTTTGTCTCATTGTATGACCATTCTTGCCACAGCTAAGTGAATCACTGCAGCCTCTAAGATGAAGACTGTGATAATGTCTTTTTGATGTGTTATGACGATGATGATGATGATGACGACGACAATACCTGAATCAATGTATGGATTCCAACTCTTGGGTTTTCCATGAGATCATCCAGATCTCCTTGGAAAAGCTCAGTTCCTGATGAGTAAATGCAGGGGTCTTCAAACTTGACAACTTTAAGACTTGTGGACTTCAACTCCCAGAATTCCTCCTCCAGTCATGTTAGTTCAGGAATTCTG
>BHEV01025788.1:0-23179 GCA_004319985.1 Emydocephalus ijimae
CTCGGAGATCCCTGGCTGCAACCTTGATCGTAGTTGATCGATATGGCGCTTCCATAGTTTATCGTCATGGCATTGTACTAGGTATGACCTTGAGCCAGTTACGCGGACCACAGTCGTTTCTACCCACAACAGATCGCCCGATAAATTCTTAGCGAACACCAAATCGCCTACCTGGAACGTACGGCTTCGGCCACTGGATCCGTGTGGTTTCTCCGGTTCATATGCTGGGTGTCTCCGGTTCATATGCTGGGTGTAACCGGTTGAGGTGGGAGCGGAGTTTTCGTCCCATTCGCAGCTCGGCGGGAGTTTTGTTGGTGACACTGTGTGGAGCGATATGCTGTAAAAAGAGGATTCGATTTATCTTTTCTTCGATGTTGTCATAGTCCACTTTTTGTAGCATTTTCTTGAGGAATTGAGGAATTGAACCATGCGCTCGGCCCTTCCGTTGGCCGCAGGATGCACAGGCGAAGTCAGCGCATGTCGAAAACCGCGGTCCACCAGGTACTGTTCAAAGGACAGCGCGGTAAATTGGGGCCCGTTGTCGGATACCAAAACGTCTGGTAATCCGTGGGTTGCAAACAGTCTTTCCAGTTTCTTAATGACCGCTTCGGTTGTCGTGTTCCTCATTCGGTGGATTTCGAGCCAGTTCGAGTAGGCGTCGACGGTTAACAAAAAGGTGTGGCCTTTGGTGGGCCCAGCAAAGTCCAGATGGATACGGGACCAGGGTCCCCGCGGTGTCTCCCATTCGGTTGGGATTGCCCTTTGGTGGGGTGTTGCTTACTTTTTGGCATCTATGACAACCTTTGACCCAAGTCTCGATTTGCTTGTCGATGCCTGGCTACCATGCATAACTCCGTGCGAGGGCTTTCATGCGCATGATGCCGGGGTGGCCATCATGCAAGATTCTCAGTACTACTTGTTGGAGTTGCTCTGGGATAACGACTCTATCGCCCCAGATGATACAGCCCTTTTGAGAAAACAACTCTGTTTGTTGATTTTTGAATGGTGCGAAGTCATCTGGTACTTGATCCAATGGCCATCCGTGTTCCACCCAACTGAGGACTCGTGCTAAGGCGGGGTCGTGCTTTGTTTCTCTTGCGATATCACGGGCGGTTAACGGCGGTGTATGAAGTGCCTCGATCTGCAACGTTGTCACTGTGGGCGTGGGGTCGTCGATAGTCTCTGGAAGCAGTGCTCGACTTAATGCGTCAGCATGGGGAATGGCTTTCTCCGGGTGGTATTGCAGCCGATAATTATAAGCAGTCAAGAATTCTGACCAGAGAGTCATTCTGGGAGATAATATGTAGGGAGTTGGTTCAAACTTCAAACTCTTTATGACATGGTGTGACAGCTCAAAACAACGGCTGCTATAGCCTTCCTTATATAGGCAATCTATTAACTATTCAACCAATGAGAACCTGGGAGCGCTAGCTCCTTTGACCAATGAGAACGGCTTGTTAATGGCCAATCAGATTCTCCTGAACGGACCAATCTGATCTTGCCATTTAACAGCCAATCAGAAGTGCAGGGCCAGAACCCTGCATTTGACTTCAAGCTCAAGATAATTTTATTACACATTTATTCATTCACAACACCCCCTCCCCCCGGGTTCCATTTACGGGGTGCGGTTACGTAGTCTCTGTGCACCCGGCATTTGGCTGCACTCCTGTTGAGGTAAAGCATTGTTTGGTGACAGGGGTGTCTCTGACTCTGAGTTCGAGTTTTCGTTGTCACCAACACCTTCGGTATCACCCTGAGGTGAGCTCACTCCCATCCCTGATTCCTCTTCTCGTGTTTCCGTTCCGCTATTGTTCCCTTCAAAAAGGTTTTCTGCTAGTTGCAGTTCATCTTCCTCTGTATCTCCCCCCCCCCTCAGTTTGGTTATCAGGGGACTCGGAGATCCTTGGCTGCAACCTTGATCGTAGCTGATCGATATGGCGCTTCCATAGTTTATCGTCACGGCATTGTACTAGGTATGACCTTGAGCCAGTTACGCGGACCACAGTCGTTTCTACCCACAACGGATCGCCCGATAAATTCTTAGCGAACACCAAGTCACCTACCTGGAAGGTACGGCATCGGCCACTGGATCCGTGTGGTTTCTCCGGTTCATATGCTGGGTGTAACCGGTCGAGGTGGGAGCGGACTTTTCGTCCCATTAGCAGCTCGGCGGGAGTTTTGTTGGTGACGCTGTGCGGAGCGATATGCTGTAAAAAGAGGATTCGGTTTATCTTTTCTTCGATGTTGTCATAGTCCACTTTTTGTCGCATTTTCTTGACGAATTGAACCATGCGCTCGGCCCTTCCGTTGGCCGCAGGATGCGCAGGCGAAGTCAGCGCATGTCGAATACCGCGGTCCACCGGGTATTGTTCAAAAGACAGCGCGGTAAATTGGGGCCCGTTGTCGGATACCAAAACGTCTGGTAATCCGTGGGTTGCAAACAGTCTTTCCAGTTTCTTAATGACCGCTTCAGTTGTCATGTTCCTCATTCGGTGGATTTCGAGCCAGTTCGAGTAGGCGTCGATGGTTAACAAAAAGGTGTGGCCTTTGGTGGGCCCAGCAAAGTCCAGATGGATACGGGACCAGGGTCCCCGCGGTGTCTCCCATTCGGTTGGGATTGCCTTTGGTGGGGTGTTGCTTACTTTTTGGCATCTATGACAACCTTTGACCCAAGTCTCGATTTGCTTGTCGATGCCTGGCTACCATGCGTAGCTGCGTGCGAGGGCTTTCATGCGCACGATGCCGGGGTGGCCATCATGCAAGGTTCTCAGTACTGCTTGTTGGAGTTGCTCTGGGATAACGACTCTATCGCCCCAGATGATACAGCCCTTTTGAGAAAACAACTCTGTTTGTTGATTTTTGAATGGTGCGAAGTCATCTGGTACTTGATCCAATGGCAATCCGTGTTCCACCCAACTGAGGACTCGTGCGAAGGCGGGGTCGTGTTTTGTTTCTCTTGCGATATCACGGGCGGTTAACGGCGGTGTATGAAGTGCCTCGATCTGCAACGTTGTCACTGTAGGCACGGGGTCATCGATAGTCTCTGGAAGCAGTGCTCGACTTAATGCGTCAGCATGGGGAATGGCTTTCCCCGAGCGGTATTGCAGCCGATAATTATAAGCAGCCAAGAATTCTGACCAGCGAGTCATTCTGGGAGATAATATGTAGGGAGTTGGTTTATCTCCGGCTATTATTCCCAGCAAAGGTTTGTGGTCAGACACTATAGTAAAAGCCCGGCCGTACACGTACTTGTGGAATCTTTTAATGGCAGACACAATTGCAAGGGCTTCTTTATCAATCTGGCTTTAATTTCTCTCAGTTTTTGAAAGATTCTTTGAAAAATAGGCAACAGGGGCTTCGCTACCGTTTGGCAATACGTGGCTCAAAATGGCGCCCACTCCGAAAGGCGATGCATCACATGTGATAGTTAACGGCAAGGTCTCATTGTACTGCATTAGTACAGCATCCGAAGTCAATAGTTTTTTCACATTACAGAATGCCTGCTCTTCTCTATGACCCCATACCCAAATTGCTTTTTTGTCCAGTAAGCGATGTAAAGGTTCAGCGACAGTCGCTTTGTGCGGCAGGAATACGTTATAAAAATTGATAAGGCCTAGAAACGCCTGGAGGTCGGCCNCTTTTCTTCACTTTGAGACCTGCATCTTTGAATTTCTGGAGAACTTATTTTAAGCGATCCCATAAAATTTTTGAAGTTGTGGCAGTGATTAACACATCGTCAAAATAGGGAACAACACCTTTAATCCCTTGTAATAGTCTTTCCATCAGGCTCTGGAAAATCCCCGGGGGTACACTCACTCCGAACTGGAGCCGGGTACATTTAAAGGCACCTCGGTGCGTAATGATCATCTGTGCCTGTGCTGTTTTTTCATCAACTGGTAGTTGCTGATATGCCTGAGCTAGTTTAGCAAAGACTTTTTCGCCCCGCAGGGAATGGAGAAGGTGCTGCACCACCGGCACCGGATATGCATTTTGCTGCAGGGTGTGGTTCAGGGTGGCTTGGTAGTCCCCACAAATTCTGATTGACCCATCTGGCTTGATGGGTGTTGTTAAGTACTGGGCATGGGTCGACGTAACTGGAGACAGTCAGTGAACAGTGAACTTCAGCTCTTATTTGCATCGTGACTGACTAACAACAACGGTTAACTCTGCCTTATATAGGCATCATTTGTATGATTCAACCAATAATGAACTAGGAACGCTAGCTCTCTTAACCAATAGGAACTCTTAGTTAAGGACCAATCAGGTCCGTTAGAGCTGACCAATCCTGGTCTAGCCGCCTGACAGCCAATCAGAAGTGCAGGGCCAGAACCCTGCACTTTTACCTCAAGCTCAGACTTTTATTAAATTACTGTATACATAACAGGTGTCACGATTGGGGTCTCCCAGGGAGAGTGATCGGTTGGCTTTAACACTCCCTGGGCTATTAACTTATCAAGCTGTTCGTCGATTTTCGGTTTTAGGGCAAATGGAACTCGATGAGGCTTAAGGCAGATGGGAGCTATTTTTGGATTCAGGCTAAACGATATTGGGGTCCCCTTGTACTCACCTAGTTTTTCTGTGAAGACGTCCCTGAATTCATGGATGAGGTTCTCCTCCCAGTCACTGCCGCCGATTCGGTTAATGCCTGCCACTTCAATGCCGAGTGGCGTGAACCATTGGAGGCCTAACAGGCGAGGCCGGTCCTTGTCGATCACGGTCAGAGGTAAGTACGCTGTGCGGTTTTTGAACGAAACCCGGACTCGACTGGATCCTACGACTGGAATCCTATTCCCCTGATAGTCTTTAAGTATGAGTCTTTGGGAATGGAGGTCTTGGCGCCGGATAGTAGGGATGAGTTGCTTGAGGGTCTTCCAGGAAACCATCGAGAGAGACGATCCCGAGTCGACTTCCATTTGCCAGGGCCGGTTTTCGATGGCCACTTTAGTTCGGATTTTCTTGGCATCCAAGGAAGAGGTGTGACCGATAGTGATAGTTTGGTGAGCTTCTTCTCGCTTCGTGGGGCGATTTAAGGTTCGGTTTCAGTAGGAGTGGTTTACTGGTTCTCACCTTACAGGACGGTTTCCTGTTGATTGGCGATAGTTAGCCCCCTTCGAGGTCTGGCTGGGTCCTAGGAAGCTTCTACAGACCCGTCCGATGTGGCCTCTCTTCCCACACTCATGGCAGAGTGCGTCGCGGAATTTGCATTCGGACCTGGAATGTTTGGCCCCACAGCCAGTGCATGGGTGTTGGGACTTCGGGTAATGGTCCCGATCGGACTGCAGTCGATGGACCTCTTCTTCGTCACTGTCTGACAATGAAGAGAGGTCCTCGTGGTGGGCCGTCAGAAGCTGTCCTTCTGACTTGGGTAAAATGTCGCCGATCGGTTGGTGTACCGGAGCGCGGTTGCGGCGCAGTTGGGCAGCCGACTTCCTGGTTGCTTCTGCTGCAGTAGAATCAGCGATGGTATCGGCAAGGCTGATGTCGCCTTTTGCCATCAGCTTACACTGCACGTTTAGTGCATCTAATCCCAGAACTATTCGATCTCTCAAGGCCTCTTCCAGGTCGGCGAATCCACAGAGACCTCCCAGGTTTCGGAGGTCTGCAATGAAATCGGCAACACTTTCTCCCTTTCGCTGGTTTCTTTGGTAGAACTTGTGCCGCCTTATGAGCATTGGTATGGTCGGTGCATAATGGGCTCTCAGTAGGGGTTCGAGGACGTCCCAGTCCATAGCCTTCACTTCAGCCGGTTTCGCTAGGGCCTTGGCCATCTTGAATACGGTCGGCCCGCAATGCATTAGGAATACTGCCCATTTCTTCCCAGTCGTGGCATCCTTCAAATTATTGGTTTACAAGAACATTTGGAAACGATCCATGTAAGACTCCCAGTCTTCTTGCGCTGGGTCAAACGGAGCGGGTGGTATGACGCCGCTGGACATGGTTCCGCCGTTGTGTGATTTCAGCCACGTGCTCGGTTATCGTCTTTGTTGTTCAGTCAGCTCTGACGTCTCCACATCCCACCTTCGTCGCCAGTGTTAAGTTTGGAGCATGGATGCGAATAATGGAGATGAGCCGGTGAAACGGTGAACTTCAAACTCTTTATTACATGGTGTGACAGCTCAAAACAACAGCTGCTATAGCCTTCCTTATATAGGCAATCTATTAACTATTCAACTAATGAGAACCTGAGAGCGCTAGCTCCGTTGACCAATGAGAACGGCTCGTTAATGGCCAATCAGATTCTCCTGAATGGACCAATCTGATCTTGCCATTTAACAGCCAATCAGAAGTGCAGGGCCAGAACCCTGCACTTGACTTCAAGCTCAAGATAACTTTATTACACATTTATTCATTCACAACACTTAAATTAGAAATGAGGATTCCAGAACTAAAGTCTGAAAAGCTAATTATTCTTTATAAGTCCATAAGTGATTATCAAATAACTTGCTCAGAGGCTGAAATAATATTTCCTTCATTTATTTTGTAATTATGCTGTATTTTATTACTGGAATACTATATTGAACTTGACAAAACATGCATTAATTCTTTTGACTAGGATTTGGTCCTCTATATAAATGAACATCTGTGATTCCTCACAAAAAGAAAACAGTGTCCTAAACTTATTCTCACTCCATTTGGCTAATCCATGAAGATAATTTTGTAGGCATATACAAAACCTGCTGTTTGATCCAGAATATCAAATTTGGGGTATTCTGATCTACTTCTATTTCAGATTATTTACTTTTGGAATCTGCCAAATTATTTCTATAAAGAAGCAAGGAGTTTTAGATTGGTCTAGGAGAGATATGGAATACTCCCGATTTCCCTGCCACATTCGCCATTCTATTCTAAAAGGAATGAATTTTGAACATCGTTATTATTTTGCTTTCTTCCCAAATTCTAGAGAAATAAGATAAATTGACAATGAATACTGTAATGGAGAAGCCTGCTACTCTTTCTTTCTGACTCTTTTTTTCTTGGAGGACTAGATATGCAAAGTCAGTCAACAGAGCCTGTCTCATAAAGTCTTTAACCATCACATAATTGGACCTATTCTGGATTAATTTTTACCCATTTTGTAATCCCACCACACCTTAAACTACCTAAGTACGTTTTGGATACAAGGCCTTTGAATATAGTTTTAAAGCCAGCTGTGGATGCAACTCAGACTTTAACTAGTTTTGTAAGTAATGTACGACGGTGTTTTTGTCAAATACTTTGTTGAAATTGTAGAATATTGTATCCTCAACACTCCCACAAACTACTAAGGAAATTGCTAATTAAAAAAATAAGATTAACTTGATGATATTTATTCTAGATAAATCTATGCTGACTTCCAGTAATTACTGCATTGTATCAAGATACTTACAAATTGGTATATGATTTGTACTACAACTTTCCAGGTATTGATATCAGATGGATTGATTACACAGGGGCCTTCTTTTTGCTCTTTCAAAAGATAGGATAATATTACTTTTCTTTCAGTCGTTTAGTAATTCAGAATAATGGATATCCAAGCAATGAACAAGTTCAGTCCAACTGGCTATGATTTGGACTCTTCCAAGGTCTCTATTTATTCAACAGTTATTTTATCAAGCACCAGCTGGAATCCTGCTCTTCATTCCTGCTCTTCACAGTTCTCTGATAGAACTCAAATTCTATTAGTGAATACTGGACAAAGTAGGTTTTAAGCAGCTTGGTCTTTTCCTTGTTACCTCTTAATATATTTTTTTCTGTCTTCATTGAGTACTAGACACTCTTCCTTTTGTATTCCTTTTATTTTGAACTCACTCAATAAATTTTAACCATATAATATTAACTTCAGTTTATTGTGAGTTTATTGACACCATCTTTACAATTTTAGAATTCCTCTATGTATTTTTCCTTGGTGACCTATCCCTGATTTCCCTATTTGGGTTATTTTTGTTTTCTGTATTTTCTTTCTTTCTTTATCTTTAATTATGAATCCTAATAGTATCTTCTGTTGTCTTCCTTTTTTCACTTTCTTGTAACTGTTTGTTTTTCAATTTCCAGTACCTCTTTTTTACAACTTCGCAATCATTTAGGAATCTTTTTCTCATTAGCTTCTCTTGTCATGGAATGTGTATATATTGCTCTAAATCAGCACTCTACTTTAGGAGGTCTAGGTTACATTTTGCAAGGTATACTGTAGCTCTGTTTTCCAACAGATGGAAGTTGCCATACTGCTGACTGGAGCAACTGATTCTTTTCTGTCTATAGTGCGTATGATAGTGTCCATAATGTTGTTATAGGCAATAAAGGAGAGAAAAAAGATGCTCAGGTCCATATAGGAACAGATTGATGAAGAGACTATACGCAGCTTAGGTATCTAATGAACTAGAGGAGGACAAGTTAGTGAATGTATAATATGCCATTTCTGTCTAAAAGAGATCAACTTTCTTGAAGAATTTTATTTTTATATTTTGTATCTTACTGAAGTAATTTATTATCACCTTTCATTCATTTAATTATTGTTACTTTGGATTCTTTTTATGGCTTAAAACCATAAAAACAAAAGAAGTATGAGTTGCCTGACCGATGTAAACAAAATGAAAAAGTGAAGCAGATAGAGCCGTATACATTTCTTGATTATAATAATGTGGCTATGGAAATTGGGTAATACAGATCTACTTATGACCACAATTGATCCAAAAATGTTTGTTGTTAGGGGAGACACTCGTTAAATGAATTTTGCCCCATATTATGACCTTTCTTGCCACAGTTAAGTGAATCACTGCAGTTAATAAATTAGTAACCCAGTTGTTAAGTAAACCTGGCTTCCCCATTGATTTTGCTTCTCAGAAGCTTGCAAAATTTACATGACTTTGGGATCCAGCAATACTCATAAATATGAACCAGTTGCCAAGCATCTGAATTTTGATCACATGATTATGTGGAAGTTGCAAAGGTTGTAACTATGAAAAATGGTCATGTCGTATTTTTCAGTGCTATTGTAACTTTGAATGGGCACCACATGAAGTCAAGGACTACCTGTAGTCAGGTAGAACAGATTATCTTTCCGATAATGAGGAAATTTTCTCAATTTTCTGATGATTTTTTTCATGGAGGCATGAGCAACCTTTTTAGGCTAAAGGGTGCAGGTACCCTTTGAGCAGCATACAAAGAAGGGATGGGGATCAGAGAAAACACTATATAATTCAATGTAAAAGATTTATTTAAAATCAATTAAATCTATTTAAATCACTCTTCATGTGTTTGAGGGCTTTTCTCTTTTACTGTATTTAAATGTCCAATTCCAAAGCAATATTTGGAGAACTTCTGGCCCATAACGAAGGCTTTGAAGAGGGAAAAGTAGCCATGGAAGCACAAGTTTTGCCTCCCTTCTCTGATACAAGAAATGCCAGAATGAGCAAGCAAGCACTGTGAAACACACAATGCAGAACATATGATACAGCTATTCAGATTTCCTTCCTTAAGGCATTGTTGTGTTCCATGAGTTCCAGTGATAATGTTAATGATGTAGATGACCTGTGGCAGAACTGGGATGCTGTGGTACATCCATCCTTGTACTCCTTTGCTTATGTAACAGTTCTTTCTGTCAGAGTCATCTCCATTATTATTATCTCCCTACAGCATCTAATCATTTCATGGTTTCATCAGAGACATAAATGAATCAATTATTATCTCCACACCAGCCCACAGCATTTTGGTTTTTTGTCATAGTAATTATAGAAGTAGAATTTCCAATGATATCCTCAGAGACAGTAGATCAGTAAACATTTGAATTCAATGCTTAAGCCCCAACACAGCAACCAATGATAATTTAGTTATGGTAGGAGCAGACATAACCAGGTATTTATTCTATTATTTTTATGAACGAGATTCCACTCTGAGACACTGAAAGCTCTTCAAAAGCAGGTAGGGTTGTCCACAAGGCATGGTCAAAAAAAAAGCCAGAATAGTGGCCAACATAAGAAAAAGCAAAGTTTCAATCACATAATTGTAACTGTCATTTGACATTTTTTTTACCATACCCTGCAGACATCCATGAAAGCAGACAGCCAGTACAAATTCTATGCCTTCTTTTGAATGCTGATGTTCCACCAACTGCAATCTCAAAACACATTCTTCTTTTCATTTTTCTAGCTCCAAGCTTGGAATGAAAGTATATAAGAAATCAGATTCCTGCACTAGTTCTGGAGAGTCAAAGGTTGAGGAGGGGTCTTGGTAAACACAGACTATCTAAATCATCAAGGCCGGTGATGAAATTAATCTGATTTATTTATTATAACTGTTATGTATCATCTCTTTTTATTGCATTATTTTAAAAATCCATTCAGAAATTCTAGTTTAAAAAAGAGGCAAAATTAACTTAGTTTGCAAGGGTCAATTGAAAAATTCTGCTATCAACTAATTTTATGCTAGGTGTTAACATTCTTGGTTCAATATTGAATTTGTAGTTTATTAGTATTGGCAAAATTTCCATATTCCATTATACCAACTCGATAAGAAACCTTCATAATTGTTCCTTCATGATTTATTTCAACTGGTTGGCAAGGATGCAATTTTATTGCATAATATTTGCCCAGATATTGTAATGCCATTGCTTCATCTCTTTATTGGATATATATGAAAGAGAACATTTGGTAACCTGTCAGGATATTATATATTACAAGAGCAGAATTTTATAAAAATACAATTGTATATTTCAGCAAACTTTTAAAGTGTGGAGTAAATGTTGGTTGAATTATGCAACCAAATGCAGCTTTCCCCATAATATTTGGCCTTTCAGTAAGCATACTCAGATATAAGTACCATAAATATATATAAGACATCCTCACAAGTAAATTTCAAGTTTCTATCTTTGTGAAGCTTATTTCTCTCATTACCTTATATAAGCTCGCTAAGGATTTGCTAAATGTCAAGAAAAGAAATTAAAATGTCAATGTAAAGTACAGAGGCCAAAATAGATATCAGTCATGTATTATGTTCCATGAGTATTCTTATATTTTTCTTTGTTCAGTGGAAAATTAAGCAAAATTAAAAATTAAATTATGGAATTAACGCCCTTGGTGCATAACATTCAGATAGCCCCTAAAGACCCTTTCTGAGGAGGTGGCCAATTATCCTCATTAGAAGAAAATTTTTGGTTGAATCCAGTATCAATAGAAGAAAGTCAAGGGATATTTTGGACTTCTGGAAACTAAATATGCTGGATAATCAGTTAAGCAATATGTAGTAAAAATGAACCTGATTATCCAGTATAATCAGTTTTCAGAAATCCTCAAAATCTTTTACTTTCTTCTATTTTGCAAGGTGATACTGATTGTTAAACATTTCACTTTAGAAAACATTTTCTAAAATTTTATTGTAAAACCTTACAATTTTAAATGAATTTTCTGGGTTTCCGTTATTTCTAAAGCATGTACATTTTAAGAACTTCCATTTCCCCCTTGTATTTTTTTTCTTTTTTAATTTCTATTCCACTTGGATATTTCAAAGCAATATGCTGTATTTTGATTCTGCTGTAATCCAGTGCTTTTTTTCCCATGGTATATACTATATAATTATAGTCATAAAGTAAACATTAAAATAATATAGACATTTTACTAGTTCTTTGAATTTCTGCCTGCCTGTTTCAAATTTGAAAATTCTTTAGCTATCTTCAGATAATATCAGGTGGGCAGAAAATATGTATTCTCTTTTACTTGAAGTTGCAATGGTATTACCCATGGCCTGTCACTGTATATGTCATATATCCAAAACTTATACTGGTAAATTATATGTAGAAAAAGAAGACATCTGTAAAGTTACAAGCTGTTTTTCTTCAAAAAGGAAGATAAAATGTGTTTTGTTTTTGGTTGTGTGGAGATTAGAAGCTGAAGTGATCCACATATTCTCTAATCCTCATTAAAAAAAAAGCTGTGTTGTATCTTAGAGATCATGTGGTTTTCTTTCTCTTATCAACTAGGGAGAAAATGTTGCAGCTGTGAGCTTGGTATCTTGGTAGCATGTCATCAGCCTTTGAAATAGTTCATATGGTCAAATAGTTTTCAAATAGTTTCACATTACTGGAAAACTTACCTATACAACCAGAAAAAGATGGGAGAAATAAAAATGAAAGATAGCTACAGTAACAATATATTGGCTAAATGGAATTTCCCAAAGTTAAAGTTTTTCTTTGTTGTGTTATTTTTCAGAAGTAGTGGCTCAAATATTATACATTCTTCATGCTAACAAATCCTACTTAACAAGTCTTCTGTAAACTAACTGAATGCGCCTGGAACATCTTCATTGGCATTATATCACTAGCTTTTAGCTACTAAAATGCCTTATGAAAAGTCCTTGAGAACTCAAAATTTTATACCTTATTTGATAATGTTGGTTGATCTAAACCAAGGGTCTTCAAACTTGGCAAGACTTGTGGACTTCAACTCCCAGAATTCCTCCTCCAGTCATGTTAGCTCAGGAATTCTGGGAGTTGAAGTTCACAACTCTTAAACTTGCCAAGTCTGAAAACTCCTGATCTAAACAGAGGTTTAGATTTATTTGATTTTGAAAATCAAAATTATTTGACTTTCTCTATTTCTCATTGCCTTATTCTAATGTCAAATCATAGCACAGCCTTTCTGGCCAGAGCAGTACTGAAGTCAAACACATGGAAAAAGCATCAGAGAATATTGCACAAATGTTTTTTCAAGATAGTTTGCATGAAAATTTTTATCTTATTGGTATACTTGCCAAAGGCTTGGAGGAGAATTAGCTATCTTCTTTATTTTTCACATTATTTTCCAACTATGTATACTATTTGTCCATTGGTACTCTGCATATTAACTTCTTCAAAATTTATGACATACTACCAATACATCAGGCTCACAACCTGCAACAAATCCTTTCTATTTTCTTGCCAAAAAGGAAAACTAAATACATAACTTAACAATCCAACATCCTGATTATGTCATTCGCTCCAAACTACTGCTCTCCTCTTTTTTTTAATGAAACTGTGTCCAAAGCAAACAGATATATGCTGCTTTGTTCATTATTTATGCTGTTTATTCATTCAGTTTGTGATGACTTTTCAATATAAAAAATTTCCAAGCTTGTTTATGATGTGAGTAAAAACAATGAAGCTATGCAGAAGTTTGGATTCAAAGGTGCGCCAAAGCAGGTGACACACACACATATATCAAATAGAGTATCAGCAGCTGTTTGTTCCCAGGGTTGCATAGCTTCCTTCTGGTGCTGTAGTGTTATCCTGGGATAAAGTCTGCTTGTTAGAAACAAATGTTATTTTCATGCTTCAAAGCACCTTTAACCTGATGAGCTGCACACTCCATAAGATTAATAGCAAATAACAGTCAAAAGGAATACCAAAGAATGCAGTACAGGTAGCTGTTCCTCAATGACTAGATGCTTAACAATCATTCAAAGTCACAACAGACTCAAAACAAGTTACTTATGATACATTTTAATAGTTACAACTGTCATATACACACCTGGCAGTCACATGATTGTATTTCAGGTGCTTGGCAATCAGCTCACATTTACAACTGATTACAGCATCCCATAATAACTTGATTGTGATTTTCAGTGTTTCTTGGATATTTCTTGGGCAACACCCATTGAATATGCTAGATTTGCTTAATGACCACATGGTTTGTTTAATGACAATGTGATTAATTTAACAACTATTGTAAAAATGGTCGTAAACTCTGCTTAACTACCATAATGCCTTACAATCCAAATCCCGGGCTCAAAAACTACCTGTAGGTAAAAAATATATTAGTTTTAAGACTGAACAGTAAGACTTACTGAGCCATGGTGGCACAGTGGTTAGAATGCAGTACTATAGGCTAATTCTGCTGACTGCCAGCAGTTTAATTCTAACCGGGTCAAGGTTGACTCAGCCTTCCATCCTTCCAAGGTTGGTAAAATGAGGATCCAGACTGTTGGAAGCAATATGCTGACTCTGTAAATCACTTAGAGAGGGCTGTAAAGCACTGTGAAGCAGTATATAAGTCTAAGTGCAATTGCTACTCAGGAGGTCTTAAGAATCAGGAGATGTTGATTGAGGTGGAGGATTTGTAATCTATTATACAGTATATTACATAGTATTGCTAATTTGAAACATTTTTCTATTGACTTAACTCTTGTTTCCTTGCATGCCTAAAGGTAAAAGAATAGAAGTACATTATATTTCTCGGGAGTGGTTTTTACAGATACAGGGGAACTACCATTTAAAATTCTTAGATAGGGAATATCATGTGGTCCTGGCAGTAAATTCCAGTAATAGAATTAACTATTTTTTCTCTTAAAGACCTCTTTGAATATCCTTGTTTTTTATGGTATATAGCACATTCTTCCAGTTTTCTTTTAAAGTTATAGTATTACAATTGCAAAGAAATTAGTATTATTAGCAAAACTGTGTTTATGTCTGCCATAAAAATATTTCACATTTTAGAATCCATAAGACATCAAAGTTGTATGTGTAAATTTATTTCTAATAACTATACATTAGGGAAAGAAAGTTTGTTTTGTCATTTTTAATTCTAATTTACAGCTTGCAAAAATTATGAGCATTACCTGAGAGCAAAATAGGAACTTTTTTCCAAAAATTTCAGACACACAAAAAATAAATACTTTATTTCCTAAAGAATTAGTCACTTTCACAAGACTAAAAGTGAATGATTGAAATATTCTTTATTTATTTAATAATTAACCAAAAATATAATAAACTATATGCATTTTTCTTATGATCTATTGGCTGCAATTTGTTTTCTACACATTGCACAATTTCAGTTTAGCTTATAAATCACAGTTGATAAATTTAAATCCCTTTATCTTTAAAATTGCAATAGGAATGCAAGATTTCTTATGTGGAAAACAGTAGTAGTAGAACTGCTGTATCTAAAATAGCATTGTATTAAGAACAGCTTATCCTCAAACCCCAATTTCTTTTGTTGTCAATTTATGAAGTTTGCAAAAGCAAATATTATCCCTCAGTTCTTACTGACTACAGTACAATGAAAAACAATAAAGCTATCCATTCAATTTGCATTTCATTGGCATTTCTCTAAATCTTTAGTTTTTAAAGAAAAGGATTTAAATTCATACCTCATCAGTTATATTTCAATATTTAAAATTAATCAAAAGTGCAAATATAGCAGTAAGCATTTAATTAGATGCATCTGGCTTATTTTATTCTCATTAAATCTGGAATAGAAATTCCTCTAACAAGACCAATATGTGGGAATTGTTCTTTGTGTACGTGCTAGGACAACGGGCCTTCTGGTAGTTGACTGCAACACGGAACAAGGAGCAAGGACAAACTGTTGCCATTTCTTACCCAGAATTGTAGCAAACTTAAACTTTGCAGCTTTGTATGCTTATGTGAATGATCAGTGCATTCTGTGTGATGTAATGTGTTTGTGATAAGACACTAAGAAAAATTGCTACGTTAACAAGGATTGCTTCTAATAAAAGAGGGTGTCAGAGTCTGCTCTGGGCTCTCATCCCGATCTTGCTTCAAGATGTTATCTCAGTGTCTTCCTTCATGAGAGACCACCACACCAATATGTTGATGAAACTTACTTCATTTTATTAAAATCTGCCAACATATAGCACTGATTAGTTATAAGACTCTCTTTTACAAGTCTAAAACTTTTAGCTAGCAAAAACTTTTCCAACATACAAGATTCCAAAAGGAATGAAGTAGAGGTTTGTCACTGCAGGCACAATTCATAAATGAGATTGACTAAATTCATTTATGAACTTATGAAATATACTTAATTAAAATAAAATCTAGCTACCCCAACAAATCCAGAGATTAAATTTCTATACTCCTGGGAGTTTTGGGTATGGAAATTAAATAAATATGCCACCAGGTTGTTTTAATCTAATCATACATTATCCTTTCCAGGGGTGGGATTCAATGGGTGTTACTACCAGTTCGGTAATTATGTTTTGTGCGTGCATGTGCACTTCCAGCACACACGTGCCAGACGCATGCTGCCCACATGTGTACTACGCCATAAGCTGTGCCACCCAGACAGCTATAAGTGCTGTGCGCAAGTGTGCAGCATTTGAAATAGCACTTTTTTACTGCTTTTTCAACCTCAGCTATGTCACGCAAAGCAGCTGAGGTTGAAAAAGCAGGAAATAAAGGTCAGGCAACACCCTGGGTGGGTGCGTGGGCCAAACAGCAGCAGACACAGAACCAGTTCTGTATCTGCTGCTCTTCAGAGCTACCAATTCTATAGAGCTGGGCAGAACCGATGGCATCCCACCCCGGGTCCCTATCCTAGTGCCTAGGAATAAGTTAAATAAATAATCTTATATTTATTATGGAGCTAAAGACAGCATAAATCAAATTAAAATGTGGACAACTCTTAGATTCATATAAATTTAGAAAAGTTAAAACAAGGTTCCTGGGAATGGATTAATATTAGTTACTGCCAAATATGCATATATAAAAAGTTAACACTTAAATATTATTATTGTGTGACATAAACATATATATTATAGCCTGTATATTTCTGAAGTCCTCACACCTAATGCAAGGGTGGGATTCTACCTGGTTGGACCAGTTCGTTATGATTCTTCCCAGTTCGAAGAACTGGCAAATCGTGCCACTGGCTGGCCCCTCCCCTCTCCACCCACTCACTCCTTACTTGGCAAACTTGCCTGCTAAGTTGCTTTTTTCCTCCCTCCCCCCCCAACCATCAGCTGTTCTGCTGTGTCTGGAGATTTAGAAGTTATTGGTTTTCTTGCTTTCTAGCTAATCTAAAAGCCAAGCTGAATCTTCCTTAGGTCTGAAGCTTCTATTTTTCAATGCAGACTCAAGTAGTAGAGTGCAGAATGGTAGGTCTGTGAGTGAATCTGTGACTCAATCTGCCTGCCTGCTTTGCCTAATTTTGGGTGAAAGTTGCTCTTTTTTATATAAAAAATTCAATATTTACATACATGGGGTGTTGTGAGTTAATTTTGTTAATATGCTTGCAAGCAAATTTTATGTGACAGACTCAGGTAGTAGATTGAAGAAAGACAGATCTCTAAGTGAATCTGTGATTCTGTGAGCAACTCAATCTGCCTGCCTGCTTTGCCTGATTTTGTGTAAGAGTTGCTCTTTTTTAAATAAAAAAATCAATATTTACATAAATATTTACAATATTTACATATAAGCTATGACCACCCAGTCACATGACCACCAAGCCACACCCACAGATTAGGACATGCCCAAAGAACCAGTTGTAAAGACATTTGAATCCCAACCCTGACTTAATGTTTCATATTAATGAATAGCTGAGTGCTCTGATAGAGAGCTATTTGTATGCCTTAATGGCTAGCAGATTTGCTTATCTTTACAGTGATAAAAAATATACCTGTTCATTTGCAACAAGCATGACTATTCTTATGAAAACTATTGAGTACACAATCTGGAATATACATTTTTGAAGAAATGCTGTTGAAAAGCACAGTCTATATTTGTCTATATCTGAGCCAATAAAATAGAATATAGAAAATGAGTCTGGGATACCAGCCATGAGGGTATCATTAGTTATAGAGAAACATATAACAGAGCCTGTAGGAATGTTTATACTGATAGTGTTGGGATATGTGTGTTTGTGTGTTTATTGTAGCTGCCCGTCATATATTGTGTGTTATATGTGTTTTGAACTGTTATTAACTGCCCAGAGTCATGATGTTGAAGGGCAGTCACCTGAATTTAAATAAATACCTAAACTAGACTAGGATCATGGGATTTCAATATAATATGTAATATCCCTTTTATTATATATGTTACACTTTGAAATTAGGAGTTTGATAGCACTTTTTTCAGCTAACAAATTTTATTAAAAGCCAGAAGGTTTCATGAGCTGCAGCTCACTTGATACATAGGATAGCTATCATACACAATTGTCCTCCTGTAGTGCTACATCAGTATTACATCCAATTCTCAAACCATTTTGCTGATTTTCAGATTCATGTTAGTGGCCTTCAATTTATATCCACTGTTATCAAAAAGTGAAGGCTACTGAACTGAATTTCTATAAATCTGATATAATTCATAGTACTAGCACCCAATCTTATATCTCTTGATGAACTCACGTAGCATTTTTGTACAGGCAGTAAGCTACAGATATTCCTTGACTTACAATAATTCATGAAATGACCATTCAAAGTTACAAGAACACTGAAAAAAGTGACTTATGATTGTTTTTCACAGTTACGACCACTTCAGCATTCCCATGTTCATGATCAAAATTCAGATGCTTGGCACCTAGTTCATATTTATGATGATTGTAGTATCCAGAGTCATATAATTAACTGTTGTGTCCTTCTGACAAGTAAAGTCATTGGGAAGCCATATTCACAACAACCCTGTGAATAACTTAACAACTGCAATGATTCACTTAACAACTATGGCAAGAAAAGTTGTAAAATGGGGCAATACTCACTTAACTTCTTGCTTAGCAACAGAAATTTTGGGCTCAGTTGTGATCAGAAGTCAAGGACTATATAGCCAGGAAAATAATATCATTTTCTACAGCTTCTCCCCCTGATTTCTACTGGAATTATCCAAGCACAGGGCAACAAAATATTGGAATTCCCAGATGAATTCTGAAAAGTATACAGAATTAACCACTGATGCCAGTAATTATCTGTATGGTTATCCTGCAAGAATACCTTTCTTCTCTAACTTCATTTGCCCTGAAGAAATGATATGAAACTCCTGCCAATGAACTGCTTCCCTGTCAACAACTTTATTAAACAAAGCAATTTCTATTTTATATTTTCAAGACTCTAAGCTTAGAACAGCACTTTTAATAATTTCAAAATGAGCCTATGATGGAAGGACAGTTATTCCCCATACTTCGTTAAATAAAATGTCCATGTAATTGACAACCAAAAGAATTACTCTTCTACATCACATAGAAGAAAATAAAGAAAGAAAAATATTTTTCTCAAAATGTTTCTCAGAAACTCAAGTTCTATCAAACTAAGCCCTGAAGAAATGATAAAGAAAGACTTAGTCCCAAAAGCAACAGAAAATGCTGAGAGCTACAGTGACAAGATTAGACAAAAACAACTTTTCAAATGAGAGTAAATATTTATATTTTAGATATTTCAGTAATTGGTTACAAGTAGGATAGATTAAGAAAATAAATGTAAAATGATGATGTTAAGTTCTGCGCATGGGTGCAATGAGCGGAGATGAGGCAGTGAACAGTGAACTTCAACTCTTTATTAAGCATACTGAACAGAGCAAAACCCTAGGCCAGCAGCAGCCCTTTTATAGGGTTGGCTGCTGTCCTATTAGCCAATGAAAAACATGGAAGTGTTAAACCTTTGAACCAATGAGAGTTGGCCCATTAACAGCCAATCAGATTTCCCAGAAGGGACCAATCCGATGTCGCAATTATCGGCCAATCAGAAGTGCAGGATTAGAACCCTGCTTTTTCTTAAGGTTGTTAAAATTTTATTAAATGCCTTTATTAGTTCATAACACACCTTCCCCCTAGGTTCCGTTTGAGGGGTGCGGTGACGTAATCCCGTAGATATGCAGGTTGTTTTAACTGTCTGTTAGATTTGCGCTGTCCCACCAGTTCCTGTCTGTAGTCCAGTTTTGGTGGAATGTTTTTTGATTTATATGGTACAGGCAGTTCTGCATCCTCACTGGACGACTCGGTGCCGCTAATTCTGTCGTTGTTGTCCTCCGGTCTCTGCGGGCTCGCCTGTGTTGAGGTATTCCTCTGTGGCGAGGCCAACCCTCTCCCTGATTCTTCTTCATGTAATGCACCCGGCTGCTGACTTCCTTCGATTCTGCTTTCCACCAACTCGAATTCGGTTTCTTCGACATCCCCTCCCCCCTCAGTTTGAGAGTCACAGGAGTCGCGGGAACTGGGTTGCAGCCTAGAGCAAAGCTGATCTATATGGCGTTTCCATATCTTTCCGTCCAATGTTTGCACACGGTATGATCTGGGACCGGTGGTTTGAGTTATGGTTGCTTCGACCCATAATGGTTCACCGGAAAGGTTTTTAGAAAAGACTAAGTCGCCTACCATGAACTCGCAGCATTTTCCGCTAGATCCACAGGGTTTCTCTGGCGCGTAGGACGGGTGGAGATGGTTGAGGTGGGAGCGGAGCTTGCGTCCCAACAACAGTTCAGCTGGAGTCTTGTTGGTGATGCTGTGTGGGGTGATGTGTTGGAGTAGGAATATTCTGTTTAGTTTGTCGTCAATGTCCCCATAGTCCATTTTGTGGAGAGTTTTTTTAACAAATTGGACCATGCGCTCGGCCCTGCCATTGGCCGCAGGGTGCGCTGACGAGGTTAGTGCATGGCGGATACCCCGGTCCGCTCAGTATTGTTCAAACGCCAGGGCGGTGAACTGGGGTCCGTTGTCGGAGACTAGAACGTCTGGCAGCCCATGTGTTGCAAATAGTTTATTTAATTTGCGGATGACTGAATCGGTTGTAGTAGTCTTCATCTTGTGGATTTCAAGCCAGTTGGAATAGGCATCAACTGTTAGGAGGAATGTATGTCCCTTAGTAGGTCCCACAAAGTCAATGTGGATGCGGGACCACGGCCCCTAGGGGGTTTCCCACTCCATTGGAGTTGCTCTAGGTGAGGCACTGCTGACTTCTTGGCACTTTAGACAAGTCTTTACCCAGGCTTCGATCTGCTTATCGATGCCCAGCCACCATGCGTAGCTTCGTGCGAGCGCTTTCATACGCACGATGCCGGGGTGACCATCATGCAATGTTTTCAAAACTGCTCGTTGTAACCGCTCTGGGACGAGGACTCTGTCTCCCCATAGGATGCAGCCTTTCTGCGAGAAAAGTTCTGTTTGCCAGTTCCTGAAAGAGTTGAAGTCATCAGGGGTTTGTTCTACTGGCCATCCTCGTTCGACCCAGCTGAGAACTCGTGCCAGGACAGGATCTCGTTTCGTTTTGATAGCGATGTCTCTGGCTGTTAGTGGCGGTGAATGTAGTGTTTCAATCTGGAGTGTCATAAGGGTTGGAGCTGGGTCGTCGACGGTTTCCGGAAGTGGGGCACGGCTCAATGCATCAGCTTGGGGAATGGCTTTCTGCCGGAGGTGTTGTCATTTATAGTTGTACGCAGCTAAGAACTCTGACCAGCGAGTCATTCTAGGTGACAATATATAGGGGGTTGGCTTGTCTCCCGCTATAATCCCCAGCAAAGGTTTGTGATCGGTAATAATAGTAAAAACTCGTACATACACATATTCATGAAACCTTTTCACAGCAGATACAACAGCAAGAGCCTCTTTGTCAATTTGGCTATAGTTACATTCAGCCCTCGATAGGGTCCTTGAAAAATAGGCAATAGGGGCCTCACTACCATTTGGAAGCACATGACTCAAAATGGCTCCTACTCCAAACGGTGACACGTCACATGTAATTGTTAAAGGCAAAGTCTCGTTATACTGTATTAAAACAGCATCTGAGGTTAGTAAGTTTTTCACTTGTCGGAATGCGTGCTACTCTCGGTGTCCCCAGACCCAGGTTGCTTTTTTGTCAAGAAGTCTATGCAGGGGCTCAGCTACGGTTGCTTCCTGGGGCAGGAAGATGTTGTAAAAGTTAATGAGCCCCAGGAAAGCTTGGAGGTCAATCCTATTCTTGGGTCTTGGGGTGTTTTTGATCGCTCTTAATTTGCTATTAGTGGGGTGAATGCCTTGCTTATCGATTAGGTACCCCAGGAACTCTACTTTATCTGTACACAGTTAACATTTATTTTTTTTAACCTTTAGGCCGGAGTCTTTACATTTCTGGAGAACCATTTTAGGATGCCTCTCTAGTACTTCTCTATTTGGGGCCGCAATTAAAACATCGTCAAAATATGGCACAACCCCCTTGATCCCTTGCAAAAGTCTCTCCATCAGACTTTGAAAAATCCCTGGGGCCACGCTTACTCCGAATTGGAGTCGGTTGCATTTAAAAGCGCCATGATGCGTAACGATCGTCTGTGCTTCCATGGTTTTTTTATCTAGAGGCAGTTGTTGGTATGCCTGCGCTAAATCCAATTTAGCGAAGACTTTTCCGCCCCCCAGGGAATGGAGAAGGTGTTGAACCACCGGCACCGGGTAAGCGTTCTGTTGAAGGGCGTGATTGAGGGTGGCCAGTAGTTCCCACAAATCCTTAACGATCCATCCGGTTTGATGGGTGTTGTGATTGGGGTTTCCCAATGGGTGTGGTCTAAAAAACCCTGGGCTATTAATTTATCGAGATGCTCATCGATCTTTGGTTTTAGGACAAAAGGTACTCGACGAGGCTTAAGGCGGATGGAGGCTACTTCAGGGTTAAGGTTAAATGATATCGGGGTCCCCTTGTACTTGCCTAGTTTGTCTGCAAAGACGTCCTGGAATTNAGTCGACGACGGTCAGCGGTAATGATGCAATAAAATTTTTGAATGATACTTGGACTTGGCTGGAGCCGACGACCGGAATTCGGTTCCCCTGGTAATCTTTGAGTCTAATTCTTTGGGCTCTGAGGTCTTGACGCCAGATGGCAGGGATTAACTGTTTGAGGGTCTTCCAGGAAACCATTGAGAGGGACGACCCTGAGTCGACTTCCATCACGCAAGGTTGGTTCTCGATGGCGACCTTCACTCAGATCTTCTTTGCATCTAACGATGAAGCGTGACTGATGGTAATGGTTTGGTGTGCCTCTTCCCGTCTTGTTGAAGTGTCAAGTGTTTTATTTCTGCAGGAGTGGTTGTTCCATTGGTGGTTCAAGTGTTCCTGACTCACAGGACGATTCCCTGTGGTCTGGCGGTAGTTGTTTTCTCTTCGAATTGGGCTGGATCCTCACTTGCTCCTAAAGACCTTCCCGATGTGGCCTCTTTTCCCACAGGAATGGCAGAGCACATCAAGGAATTTGCAGTCTGGTCGCGGGTGGTTTGCCCCACAACCCGCGCATTGGTGCGGTAGTCTTCGATTCCGCTGGTTGCGTTGGTCGTGTTCGTACCGGAGCCGGTTGACCTCCTCCTCATCACTTTCTGATGGAGATTCGAGGTCCTCGTGGTGGATTGCTGTTGTGTGTCTCTCTAGGCGAGGTGAGGTATCATTGGCGAGTTGACGGAGCGGTGCATTGGTGAGGTGCATTCGGGCGGCCGACTTCCTGGTTGCTTCTGCTGCAGTAGCATCTTTGATGACATCGGCAAGATCGATGTCCCCTT
>BHEV01025795.1:0-19446 GCA_004319985.1 Emydocephalus ijimae
CGTGCCATACTTTGATGACGTTTTAATTGCGGCCCCGAATAGAGAAGTACTAGAGAGGCGTCTTAAAATGGTTCTCCAGAAGTTTAAAGACTCCGGCCAAAAGGTTAAAAAAAATAAATGTCAACTGTGTACAGATAAAGTAGAGTTCCTGGGGTACCTAATCGATAAGCAAGGCATTCACCCCACTAANGGCTCATTAACTTTTACAACATCTTCTTGCCTCAGAAAGTGACCATAGCTGAGCCCCTACATAGACTTCTCGACAAAAAAGCAACCTGGGTCTCGGGACACCGAGAGGAGCACGCATTTCAACAAGTGAAAAACTTACTAACGTCCGATTCTGTTTTAATGCAGTATAACGAGACTTTGCCTTTAACAATTACATGTGGCGCGTCTCCGTTTGGAGTAGGAGCCATTTTGAGTCATGTGTTACCAAATGGTAGTGAGGCCCCTATTGCCTATTTTTCAAGGACCTTTTCGAAGGCTGAACATAACTTTAGCCAAATTGACAAAGAGGCTCTTGCTGTTGTATCTGCTGTGAAACGGTTTCATGAAAATGTGTATGGATGAGTTTTTACTATTATTACCAATCACAAAACTTTGCTGGGGATTATAGCGGGAGACAAGCCAACCCCCTATATATTGTCACCTAGAATGACTCGCTGATCGGAGTTCTTCGCTGCATACAACTATAAATTGCAACACTGCCCGGAGTAAGCCATTCCCCACGCTGATGCATTGAGCTGTGCCCCACTTCCGGAAACCATCGACGACCCAGCTCCAACCCTTACGACACTCCAGATTGAAACACTACATGCACCATCGCTAACAGCCAGAGACATCGCTATCAAAATGAAATGAGATCCTGTCCTGGCGCGAGTCCTCAGCTGGGTCGAATGAGGATGGCCAGTAGGACAAACCCCTGACGACTTCACCCCTTTCAGAAACCGGCAAACAGAACTTTTCTCGCAAAAGGCTGCATCCTATGGGGAGACAGAGTCGTCGTCCCAGAGCAGTTACAACAAGCAGTATTGAAAACATTGCATGACGGTCACCCCGGCATCATGCGTATGAAAGCACTCGCACAAAGCTACGCGTGGTGGCCGGGCATCGATAAGCAGATCGAAGCCTGGGTAAAGACTTGTCTAAAGTGCCAAGAAGTCAGNGGGGGCCGTGGTCCCACATCCACGTTGACTTTGCAGGACCTACTAAGGGACATACGTTCCTCCTAACAGTGGATGCCTATTCCAACTGGCTCGAGATCCACAAGATGAAGACGACTACAACCGATTCAGTCATCCGCAAATTGAATAGGCTATTCGCAACGCATGGGCTGCCAGACGTTCTGGTCTCTGACAACGGGCCCCAGTTCACCGCCCTGGCGTTTGAACAATACTTAGCGGACCGGGGTATCCGCCATGTGCTAACCTCGCCTGCACATCCTGCGGCCAATGGCAGGGCCGAGCGCATGGTCCAATTTGTTAAAAAAACTCTCCACAAAATGGACTATGGGGACATTGACGACAAACTAAACAGAATACTCCTACTCCAGCACATCACTCCGCACAGCGTCACCAACAAGACTCCAGCTGAACTGTTGATGGGACGCAAGCTCCGTTACCACCTCGACTGGCTCCACCCGTCCTACGTGCTAGAGAAACCCTGTGGATCTAGCGAAAATGCAGAAAATGTTCATGGTAGGCGACTTAGTCTTCGCTAAAAATCTTTCTGGCGAACCATTATGGGTCGAAGCAACCGTAACTCAAACCACCGGGCCCAGATCGTACCGTGTGCAAACATTGGACAGAAAAATATGGAAACGCCATATAGATCAGCTTCGCTCTAGGCTACAACCCAGTTCCCGTGACTCCTGTGACTCTCAAACTGAGGGGGGAGGGGATGTCGAAGAAACCAAATTCGAGATGGTGGAAAGTGGAATCGAAGGAAGTCAGCAGCTGGGCGCATTACATGAAGAAGAATCAGGGAGAGCGATGGCCTCGCCACAGAGGAATACTTCAACGGAGGCGAGCCCGCAGAGATCGGAGGACAACAACGACAGAATTAGCGGCACTGAGTCGTCCAGTGAGGATGCGGAACCGCCTGTACCAGATAAATCAAAAAACATCCCGCCGGAACCGGACTACAGACAGGAACCGGTGGGACTGTGCAAATCTAATAGATAGTTAAAACGACCTGCATATCTATGGGATTACATCACCGCACCCCTCAAACGGAACCTAGGGGGAAGGGGTGTTATGAACTAATAAAGGCGTTTAATAAAGTTTTAACAACCTTAAGAAAAAGCAGGGTTCTAATCCTGCACTTCTGATTGGCCGATAATAGCGATATCGGATTGGTCCTTTCTGGGAAATCTGATTGGCTGTTAACGGGCCAACTCTCATTGGTTCAAGGGTTTAACACTTCCATGTTTCTCATTGGCTAATAGGTCAGCAGCCACCCCTATAAAAGGGCTGCTGCTGCCCTAGGGTTTGGCTCTGTTCACTGTGATTAATAAAGAGTTGAAGTTCACTGTTCACTGCCTCGTCTCCGTTCCTTGCACCCATGCGCAGAACTTAACAGTGAAGGTATTGTGAAGCTGATGGCAAGTTTCCAGAAAACCTTCATAAAATTTTCTGCAGTTTTGTCTGAGCACTTGTCTTTAATTAAAAAAAAAATCCCTGTATTTTGCTGCAGGCTGCAAAAATTCCAAGAAATCCAGAGTAAGTACAATTTGTGCAGTACTTATAAAAGACAATATTTCAACATTTGGGTTGAAATGAAGGGTTGAAATTGATGATGTTACCAAGTTTGGGTAATGAAACTGCAAGAAATAACCAAGCTCAGAAAGCACCAAGGATCTCCCCCCTAATTTGTGCCATGCCACAATATTAGATTTAGCATATTCCTTTTACCACCTCTTAAGATTAAAACACTTAGATATCTTTCCCTCCCTCTGGTGTTGTTTTCAACTACTCAAATTGTTTTTCTCTCTCTCTGGGTTTGGACTTTATAGTGAGTTTTGAGATGATGTTGGGTAGATAAATGTCTGAAGAGATTTGGGAATGTTTTTCCTTCCGTGCTTTATATAAATCTTTGCTCATGTTGTTTGTAGTTTGTTTACCTAGGCTTCCAAGATCTGTGTGCTGTTTAAAGTACATTTTTTTGAGAATTATCTAAGACAATGTGAGTTCTTGCATATCACAAGAGGAAACATACCATAACATATGGGTATTTAAGGCCTGCTTTAAAAAAAAGCCAGATTTTAATTTTCAAAAGCTTTAATTTTGGAAAGTTCACTTTTGAGACTTCTCTTAATAGTGTTCCCTGAATATAGGGACATAAAAGATTATATTAGGAAGGCAATGGTGGACAAAAGAGATACAGATGCTGAGCCATGAAGAGCTTCAAAGACAATAAACTTCACCTTGAACTAAAGCAAACTGGTAACCAGTGTGGCTCTCAAAGTAGTGGATGTACATAGAGAGAGATTGTGTACTGCCTACAGCTGCTGGACCAGTGAACAAGAGGCCACTCGGGCACCATCTTAAATCTGCAATTGCCCTCTCATTCCAGAAGGCAACTGCTCACCAAAACTGTCATTATTACCAGAGACTTTCATTATACGATGCTGTGCTTCTAATCATTCATTGCGCACAGTCTGTCTTTAAAGGTTTTGCAGAATATATCTGGCATGTTTCAGGGTTTGATTATCTTCCCTTTTAGAATAGCTGGGTTCCAGTACAGAGGCACCTGTTCATTAAAAAAAAAAAAAGAAAAGAAACCAGGGGAATATTCTCATGCTTTCCTTTTAGTGAAAAGGGTGATTCCAATGAAATAATCTTCTTCAGAATAAATTGCTGAAGTGATAACTGTGGTAATCAGTTGTAAGTCTTGCTCTTCATTCCTGGTAGCATTTATGAAAGGAAGATCCCCAGGTATCAGGAAGATAATGATAATGGTATCATGAAGATAATGATTCCCTTTGGATGTACGACTTTGCAGTTGTGGGGGGGGGGGATACAAAGTAGAAAACCCTTCTGTCCCAAGATGTTTTGTAACCTGAGACATAATCTGATGAAGGGGGAAAAAAAAGAAAGCAAAACTGAAGAGATTGCTTTCTTCCAATGCAGCTGCCTCTAATCTGTTCACATTACATAATCCATTACCCTTATTGTTATAATAAATAATTTCATTTAAATGAGAAAATAGTCCTAAATGAATAAGAGTGGCTGCAGATATACAAGTAGCAGAGGGAGATGCATCTAGTAATAAGTAGTGGAAAGTAAATTAATCTGAGAGAAGACAAATTGAGCTTAGCCAGTTTATGTAATTAGGTGAACAATTATTGAAAAAAATGGGAAATGTAATTACTACCCAGCTTGCACTATGATTAGGTGTTACAGTCGCAAAACTATTCTTATTAAACAGTTCAGCACTGCAGAATTTCAGTGTGGGCTATGCTTCTGGCCATACCTCAACTGAGCTGTGATTTATTCAGAGGTAAGTCCTACCATGGAAGTAAGACCTCAGAAATGGCATGAGAAATAGAGTTTTAGAACTGCAGACCAAGTCCGATTTACAGATACCAGATTCAACATGTTGCTATTTTAAAGAAAAGATGTCAGTTCTGAATGGACATATATTTCATATTTTACAGCGGAAAGTATTTAGGTGTGTGTGTGTGCATGTGTAGGAAAGGAGCAGAAATCTTTTAATATATCATCCTCCATTCTTTCTAAAGGTGACAACTTTCTATATTTGGGGTTGAGTATGAAGGAAAGACCAGAGATCTATTGACATACCAGCCTCCATTCTTTCTTTATTAAAATATTAGTTTACACCTTAAAACTTTCCATGTTGTTTTCTCATCTTTAATATTTTTTTCTCACACTTTTCTCTGAAGTAGGAGGAAAACAGATGTTTGAAGGAATTGCCAACTGGTGCAATGCACTCAAGTGAAGCACTTTATTCCCTTTAAATGCAGATATATCCCTCATGTATATCCATCACCAATGAAGAGACTCTTTAGAGACAAAAATCTCTACAATTTTTGCAAGTTTCTCTCAACTGGTGACAATGTTTATTTTCTTTTTTTAAATGAGGAAGAAAATATCAGTTTTTGCTGTCTTTTATCAAACAGCTCTTTGAGGAGTCCAGGAGTCTGCACTCTCTGAAAAATGTTTCCAACACTTTAGTAAAATCTGAAGGGAAGACATTGTAAGGGTCTTTTAAAAATCAAATGAGAACATCCATGGAGGTTGAAGAGCAATGGAGAAAAGTGTACTAATAATCAATAGTGTTACAGGATTTTTCACTGCCTCCTAACAATAAAAGAAGCACAAAACTATCTCCCAAAGAAGTCTGAAGGACCCCGAGAATGAATTAGAAAAATAGAAGGAAGCTGTAAGGAGGATTTGGTCTTGCATTAGTTCAAACTGTATTGCTGTAATGGAATGTGGTTTATTTTGGTTATATATATTGTGTGAGTTGAGCAGTGGTGGAATTCAATTTTTTTTACTACCGGTTCTGTAGGTGTGGCTTGGTGGGTGAGGTATGGCTTGGTGGGTGTGGCAGGGGAAGGATACTGTAAAATCTCCATTCCTACCCCACTCCTGGGAGAAGGCTACTGCAAAATCCCATTCCCTTCCCACCCCACTAACCTGCTTTCCAGCTCCATTCTCCTGCGTAGGCAACAAAAGAAGAGCCAGCCAATCAGTTGGGATTCAGGAGGCAGAGAATATATGGGGGCGGAGCCAGTCAGAGGTGGTATTTGCCAGTTCTCCGAACTACTCAAAATTTCTGCTACTGGCTCTCCAGAACTAGTTAGAACCTGCTGAATACTGTCTCTGGAGTTGAGACATGATTTGTAACCCACAGCTGATAACTTAGCATGATATGCATGGCTTAATTAATTCTGGATAATTTAATAAACCATGGTTAAACAAGTCATAGCTTCGTATTGGGTGAAAATTCAGCCTTTGTTTTTATTTGCTGTGTCTTAATTGTCACTTATTGAAGTTGGTATCCTCCAGTGATGACCTGGGGTGTGTGAGAGATCACATTTCCCAGAATTCCCAGCCAGCATAATTGTAGCAAGGAGTCTTTCTAATATTTTGGTTTGCAATATGATTGCAGACCATGTTATTAAGCTAGCATATTCAAGAAGGCTTATTTGTTAACAACAGAAGAGAAGTCTTTTTCTGATTGTTACGGACTAAGCAATTGCGCCAATTAAAAGCTTAAATAGTTTTACTTCCACAGCAGGCTCGAAATCCTGCACTTCTGATAGGCCCGCCAGCAGCGGATCCTGATTGGTCGTCCCAGACCAATCTGATTGGCTGTTAACGGGCACTGCCGATTGGACGCCGCCAGCACGGCAAACTCAAAGCATTGGCTGTTATGACAGCAGTGAGCCCTATAAAAGGGCTGCTGCTGCCCAAGCTCTGTTCTGAAGTCACTAATAAAGAGTTGAGTCACTTTCCGATGCCTCGTCTCCGTTCTTTGCGCCCATGCTCCGAACAGAACACTGGCGACGAGGATGGGATGTGGAGACTTTAAGAGCTGATCAAACATTCAATGAACCCTACAGAGCACTTGGCTCAGAGTGCACCGAAGAAGTGGCAGAATGACCAACAGCGCTATACCACCCACTCCATTTGACCCGGCTAACGAAGACTGGGACTTGTATATGGACAGGTTCCAGATGTTCCTGGAGACCAACAATCTGAAAGATGCTACGCCTGGCAAGAAACGAGCTGTATTTCTGACCCATTGCGGGCCTGCCATTTTCAAGATGGCAAAAGCACTTGTGAAACCAGCAGAAGTCAAGACAATGGACTGGGACAACTTCACCCCAATTCTCTGGGCCCATTATGCACCGGCGGTGCCAACACTCATCAGAAGACACGAGTTTTACCAGAGGGACCAACGGGAAAGTGAAAGCGTTGGGGACTTCATCGCTGACCTCAGAAACCTAGCAGGACTCTGTGGCTTCGCAAATCTCGAGGAAGCCATGAGAGATCGAATTGTTCTGGGCCTAAGAGACCCCACGACCCAGAGCAAGATTATGGCGAAGGGAGACATCACCCTCGCAGATGTCATCGCCGATGCTACTGCAGCAGAAGCAACCAGGAAGTCAGCCAGAAGCAACCAGGAAGCACCGCACCGCCAACTCGCCAGCAATGCTACGCCGTTTTCCGAGAGGCACGTGACAACTGCCCACCATGAGGACCTCGAATCCTCATCAGAAAGCGAGGAAGAAGAGGTCAACAGACTCAGGTCAGAACGCGACCAGTGGGACCAAAAGAATCGAAAATCCCCGTACCAATGCTCCGGATATGGGGGCAGTCACCCGCGATCCAACTGCAAATTCCTAGATGCACTCTGCTGTTCCTACAGGAAGAGGGGCCACATCGCTAAGGTCTGCAGAAGCAAGCAAGGACCCAACTGAACCAGGAGAGAAAACAATTTCCGACAGACAACAGGCACCCCACCAGTTAATCGGACCACCAAAACAACCAATGGAACTTTCAATACAGAAACCGAGAAGCCACCACTTCATCCCGACAAGAAAAGGCACACCAGACCATCGCCATAGGCCACGCTTCATCCCTTGATGCAAGGAAAATCCGAGTGAGGGTCGCCATCGAGAAGCGACCATGCGTTATGGAGGTCGACCCTGGATCGTCCCTATCGATGGTATCCTGGAAAACCTTCAAGCAGCTGATCCCTGACATCCGTTGCCAGGACCTCAGCACTCAAAATGTCATATTGATAGACTACCAAGGAAATAGAATTCCGGTCGTCGGTTCCAGCAACATCCGAGTCACCTTCAAGGACCACACCGCAACCTTACCATTGACCATCGTCAATCGATATCGGCCCAGCCTTCTGGGTCTACAGTGGTTTGCGCCATTAGGAATCGAACTAGCTGGCATCAACCAGACTGGCAGTGATGACTGGGAAGCGGCTCTCATCCAAGAATTCCAGGACGTGTTCAGCGAGAAGCTAGGCAAGTACAAAGGGTCCCCTATATCGTTTAACCTCAGCCCTGAAGTTGCGCCCATTCGCCTTAAGCCTCGTCGAGTGCCCTTTGCACTCAAGCCAAAGATTGATGAACAATTGGACAAATTAATAGCACAAGGTGTGTTGGAACCGATTGACCACGCTCGATGGGAGACCCCAATCGTGACCCTCATAAAACCAGACGGATCGGTGAGAATTTGCGGGGATTACCGGGCCATCCTAAATCATGCGCTCCAGCAGAGTGCTTACCCCGTACCTGTGGTCCAACACCTTTTTCACTCCCTTGGAGGTGGGAAAATATTTGCAAAATTCTACTTAGCTCAGGCATACCAGCAGTTGCCCGTAGATGCACAGACTGCAGAGGCCCAGACTATAGTCACGCATAGAGGGGCTTTCAAGTGTAACAGACTCCAGTTTGGAGTAAGTGTAGCCCCTGGCATTTTCCAGAGCTTAATGGAAAGATTGCTACAAGGCAAAAAAGGGGTCATGCCCTACTTCAATGATGTACTGATAGCTGCTCCGACTAGATGCATTTTAGAAAAATGACTCCAAATGGTTCTACAGAAATTTAAAGATGCTGGCCTAAAGGTCAAGAAGGACAAGTGCCAACTCTGTGCAGAAAAGGTACAGAATTCCTGGGCTATCTACTTGACAAACAGGGAATTCATCCTACTGAAAAAAAACTGACTGCCATAAAAAATGCCCCAAGACCTAGGAATAAAACAGACCTCCAAGCTTTCCTAGGACTCATTAACTTTTATAACATCTTCTTGCCCCAGAAAGCAACTGTGGCTGAACCCCTGCATAGGCTCCTCGACAAGAAGGCTTCCTGGATCTGGGGACAACGTGAAGAACGAGCTTTTCAGAAAGTCAAAGACCTTTTAACCTTAGATGCTGTATTGATACAATATAACGAGACCTTACCTTTAACCGTCACCTGCGATGCCTCACCATTTGGGGTAGGAGCCATCCTGAGCCACATCCTACCAAACGGTACTGAGGCACCTATTGCATTTTTTTCAAAGACTTCAGCTAAAGCTGAGAGGAACTATAGCCAACTTGATAAAGAGGCTCTCGCTATTGTAGCTGCTGTCAAACGCTTCCATGAGTACGTATATAGAAGACCCTTTTCCATAGTCACCGATCACAAACCATTACTTGGCATTTTAGCAGGGGACAAACCAACACCCCACATCTTATCGCCAAGAATGACGCGTTGGTCGGAATTTCTAGCTGAGTACGATTACCAATTGCGACACCACCCGGGGAAAGCCATTCCCCACGCTGACGCTTTGAGCCATTCACCACTATCTGAAGTCATAGATGATCTGACTCCAACACTAACAACGCTACAAATCGAAACCCTTCCTTCTCCACCACTGACTGCACGAGACATCGCCACAGAAACAAGGAAAGATTCTTGTTTAGCATGAATCCTCAGCTGGGTGGAAAGAGGTTGGCCTGACAACGAACTCAGTGACATCTTCAAACCCTTCAAAAACCGACAGACAGAGCTTTTCTCCCAAAAATGATGCATATTGTGGGGAGACAGAATTGTCATTCCAGAGCGGCTACAACAGAAAGTCCTGAAACTGTTGCACGATGGACATCCTGGCATCGTGCGAATGAAGGCACTAGCCAGGAGCTACGCGTGGTGGCCAGGTATAGATAAACAAATAGAAACTTGTGTGGCCACTTGCAACAAGTGTCAACAAACTCGCGCAGATCCACCAAAAGCCCCACCAACGGAATGGGAGACACCCTGGGGTCCCTGGTCCCGCATCCACCTTGATTTTGCGGGACCCACCAAAGGACATACCTTTCTCATAACCGTGGACACCTATTCAAATTGGCTAGCGGTCCACAAAATGAAGAGCACCACCACAGAAGCAGTTGTTAAAAAATTAAATAAACTATTTGCTACACATGGACTACCAGATGTTCTGGTTTCCGATAATGGTCCCCAATTCACTGGTCTCACATTTGAACAGTACCTAGTGGTTCGGGGGAAACGCCATGCCTTGACCTCACCTGCCCACCCTGTGGCCAATGGTAGGGCTGAGAAAATGGTCCAATTCGAGAAGAAAACTTTGCAAAAAATGGAACAAGGAGACATTGATCATAAAGTAACCAGGATGCTCCTCCTCCAACATATTACACCACACAGTACTACAAACAAAACCCCAGCCGAACTCCTGATGGGACGGAAACTTCAATCACCCCTTGACCGCATACACCCTGCCTACACGCCAGAACAACCCCTAGGGTCCAGCAGCAAGTATCGCACGTTCAAGGTAGGCGACCCAGTTTTTGCAAAGAATTGTGGGTCCCCGCTACCATAATTCAACTTACGGGGCCTCGTTCCTACCGTTTACAAACTGCTGAGGGGAAAATGTGGAAGCGCCACATTGACCAACTTTGTTCCAGACTGGCACCTACCCCTGTCTATAGCCCTGAACCTCAAACCTGGGGGGGAAGGGAAAGTGAAGGGGCCAAAAATGAGCCAACATATGATGCAGTACGTGAAACCCCAAAATCAACACAACCAACCTCAGGATATTCACCTTCTGAGGAAGAACTGGACCAGATGATAGCCTTGCCACAAAGCAGCACTGCGACAGCAGCAAACCCAAGAAACTCAGGAGGCAGCCTTGACGGAAGCAGGGATGACAGCCCCGCGTCGCCCAGCGAAGTGGTTGACCCAGCCATGCTGTTCAGCCCAGCAAATAGCCCATCAGAAACAGAGCCAAGGCAAGATCTGTTGGGGCAATGCAGATCGGGCAGACAGGTGAAACGACCTGCGTACTTGCGAGAGTACATCACCCCACCCCTCAGACGGAACCTAGGGGGAGGGGTGTTACGGACTAAGCAATTGCGCCAATTAAAAGCTTAAATAGTTTTACTTCCACAGCAGGCTTGAAATCCTGCACTTCTGATTGGCCCACCAGCAGCGGATCCTGATTGGTTGTCCCAGGCCAATCTGTTTGGCTGTTAATGGGCGCTGCCGATTGGACGCCGCCAGCGCGGCAAACTCAAAGCATTGGCTGTTATGACAGCAGCAAGCCCTATAAAAGGGCTGCTGCTGCCCGAGTATTTTAGCTCTGTTCTGAAGTCACTAATAAAGAGTTGAGCCACTTTCCGATGCCTTGGCTCCATTCTTTGCGCCCACGCTCCGAACAGAACACTGATAATGGGCCACTCATAGATGGGAGATGACAGCAGGTTTTACTGTCAGGATAAAATGCTGTCTTATTTTAGTGGCTTGTATCCATCTCTATATTTCCTAGGGCTTCTTAACAGATGCATTTTTGTTCTTTTTGTTGTGTCTTCATGTTTAATGGAGTAAATCCTATGCTACTCCTACTTGCACTTATTCAACTTATTCTACACTTGGTTAGACTGAAGATATGCCCCACGCAAACAGCATACAGTTAATGTTATAGCTGGTGAGAACAAAGATATTTTATGATTGCTCCTGCTGGAGTAGCAGCATTTTCTACAGAGAAAGAACTGATGCTTGTTTTAGTAAGGTAAATATTACATGTAAATTAAGATTAAGCAAGAAAAATATAAATATATTTCCTCAACCTTGTGGTTAGACCGGACTTTATTCGTTGCAGTTCAGCTCTTGCAATTTCTATCCGTTTAGGGATGGCTGTTTTCATGGAAATAGTTTACAAAATTTAATTTGATGACTGCATAAGCTTCCAGTTTGGTTATCTTATATTCTCATTTTTATTTTTATAAGCTTACAATCTGATAGCTTTCTTTGGAAAATAACAGTTTTTTTATTCCAAAAAAAAATACAAGAACAACATTTATGCTTTTGTAAGAAGTTTCTTTCTCTACATAGTAGAGTAAATGTAATGCAGGACAGAGATGGATTTCTTGAATTGTGTAATTTTGGAAATGGTAAACAGCATTGTGTTAAATTGTTTTTTTTCTATGTATTGTATCATCCTAAACTGTTAATCTTTCATACAAATTGTAGTTGGAAGTTACTGATTTGCATGGTGTTTTAGATACAGTTTCAACTACTGTAATATTCTGTAATGAAGCTACAAAATTGACATTGTGTTAATAAATCAATATAAAACTTTATTACAGCACAGAAATTAGGATAAAATTGCAAGAAGTCTGTTCCTGTAAATATTTGCACAAAGTTGTTTTTTTGGGTGGGGGGATAGATTTAATTGAAGCTTGGGAAAAAGATCTAATGAGCAGGTACTATCATCAAATAAAGACTTGCTTCATTCTGGTCTGCAAAGCAGGTCTCTTAAATGGTTCCTGTAAGCATTCAATCTTACAGGATCCATCAGTAGATGTTGAGTACATTGCAATAATATAAGTCAGCGCTCTTTATATTAATAAACTTGGGGGGTGCCTTTTCATGCATTTGATGTCATGAATCCACAACACTTTTTCTTATAGGTTTTTTAAAATAAATATTGGCTGTATTTTTGGGAGGTTCCTTGTTTTTCCAGCTTTGTCCAAATGCTAATCTCTGATTATCGTTTTGATACTTTAGTTACTTTGACCTTTTCCAAGTAAAACAATGACAAAAATATTTTTGAAAGATAAATATTCTCATAGATGAGTAAAAGGAAAAATTAACCCTTCTCAAGCTTATTGTAAATTCCCATCCTCCCACCATTTCTCTCCTTTTTGGCTAGTTCTCATTTATGTGATGGTATAAGAACTGGAATAGGGAAACAAAAATCCTTGGATGGAGATGGGAGTGAATAATTGGTGATCTTAGAAAACAGGATATGCTCAGGAATGCTTTGGTATCAATAATTGTCTTTCTCACCTTGCTGCCATAAATGAAAGACAAAGTAAAGGTCAACATACACAAATTCCACAAGGTGCAATGCTAACATGTTTTGTATTGACTAAAAGCTGTAGCCTCTTCATCTCTCATCTAAACCAGCTTCTACATGGAATTATATGTGAGAAACTCACTCCCTTTTAAACTGAATTAATGCAATATAAAGCCAGTTTTATGCTTTAATAATTCATGTATGTTCAGAGACTTTGAATATAGGGTTAGATGACCTGGGTTATGAAGTGTAGCAATAGCAATAGCACTTAGACTTAAATACTGCTTTACAGTGCTTTACAGCCCTCTCTAAGCAGTTTACAGAGTCAGCATATTGCCCCCAACAATCTGGGCCCGCATTTTACCAACCTCAGAAGGGTGAGAGGCTGAGTCAACCTTGAACTAGTGAGAATTGAACTGCTGGCAGTCAGCAGAATTAGCCTGCAATACTGGATTGCCCCACATGAGCCCTTAAAATCCAATGGATCAATATTCTTACCAAGCAACAAAACGTATCTCTTAAAAGTATAATAAGAGTTATTGTACATAGGATTTCCCATATCCTGATTGCATTGATTTCAATGCACACAATCATATAAAATTACACAGAATGGAAGAAGAAGAACAGTGTAATAGCATGTTCCAATGAACGTTCTGCCCCTGGATTCCTCAGAATCTTTAAAGGCCCTGGATATAGCTGTGCAATCCAAAGAAGATGCAGTGTGTGCAAGAACATGGCATGTACAAGAAGGTTGAAAAACAAAAAGGGAACAGATATGCCTGATGCAACAGCCAGGCCTGAGGAGAGGTGGGTTTAGCCGGTACATTGCCCATGGAGTTCAAAGGGGGGGCATGAAGGAGAATTTTTTTTTTAAAAAAATTGCAAAACCAAATTTTTTAAAAGAAAAACAGTGGGACGGTGTTTCAACCTGGACACACCCAGGAAGGGGTGGCGGTGAGGGGGACAGTGGGGGTGACTCACAGCAAAACACTCCAAACCTGGATCAAATAAACTCATAAGAAGGCAAATGGCAAGGAAGGAAGGTGTGTCCTTCCTGTGCAGCCTGTTGAAATCCTTCATGCCAAAAGGAAGGAGGCAACACTGTTAGCTTAGTCAGAGGAATTGTGCGCACCAGCCATGCTAAAGTGTAACTGGCAAGAGGTGGCTTTAAAATGCAGGAGGTTTATAAACTGGAGGAGGAGGGAGCTAGGTGGGTGAGAGAAGCAGCACTTTCTTTCATTCATATAGATTGGAGTGAATCTTTCTTCTTGCAGTTGAAAAAATAACTACTTGTGGTCTGCACGGACTCCAATGCCATACTTTGTCCTCACCCCACCATTTCCCAATCTGCTTCGCTGCCCTGGCAGGCCCCCCTTTTTAACAAGGCTCGAGGTTGGTTAGGAGTTACATTGGTGCAGGGAGTAACACAAAATCAACAGGGTGGTGGGGAGTTTGAGGGGAGACACTCGTAGTCATTTAAGGTGTAGGTGAGGGGGCCCATGTTAGTCTTGTTCCAGCACTTAATAATCCTCTTGTCGGCCCTGTTAACAGCAATAGCACTTTGACTTATATATCACTTTAGTGCTTTACAGCCCTCTCCAAGTTTACAGAGTCAGCATATGGACCCCAACAATCTGGGTCCTCATTTTACCAACCTCAGAAGGATAGGAGGCTGAGTCAACCTTGAACTGGTGAGAATCGAACTACTGAACTAGTGGCAGAAGTAGCCAATAGCACAGCATTCTAACCACTGCTGGTAATAGTTGAGGAGTAGAGCAGGGGGGTCAAACTGGTGGCCACGCCCACCCCAGTTCTACAAAGGGAAAAAAAACATTGCAAAATGTCATGTGATGGCAACATGATGTTGTGAGTTTGACACCCGTGGAGTAGAGTGAGCACTGAGCACTCTAAGTAGATAACATTAAGTAGCTAAAATTCATTTATGATAAGTTCCAAATAACAGGTATTGGGTTTATATTGTTTTGATACTGTAAGTCTTTTTAGCATTATAGCACTAAATGGGATCGTTACAACCTGTGCCTAAGCAGCTATATTTTCTGGGAAATGATGTTTAATATAATTTGACATTGATCTCATCCAAGCCATATGAAATTCTTCATTCTACTTTGTACTCCCAGTGGGGAGAATTTGTCAGGCAGCATTTCAGTTCTTTGACATTTGGTTGTCTCTAGAGAATTGAAAATGGACAGCAAATGATGTATTGTTCCCAAAAGATATTGTTTGGGATATTTAAATGTAATAATGAACTTTGTCTTGTTTCTACATGCGGTTGTTCACCCTAGCCAATTATTTTATGTTCTTTTATCTGCACAAAGGATTGTACACTAATAACCAGGCCCTTGCAATATGGCTTGAGAAGTGTCAAAAGTGAGAGCTCTTGGGAAATATTAGTTATTTTCCCTTTCCTCCCATGCTTCTACTTGTTTTGTAAAATTTTCTTGTACTCTTAGGGCAAGATGATGGGAAAGAAAGTGAATGATGTCTCTATAGCTCTGAATAAATCACAGAAGACATAAAACCCTGCACCCAAATAAGTTATTTACACGAAATAAATTGGCTTAGAAATGAGAAGATAGGAAGAAAGTTTTTGCCTATTGCTTTTAAAGCAAGCCAAAGACCATAGTTTGACAATTCATTTTATAAAAAAGCTTCAGGAATCTGATAGTTGAGTGAAGGTATGTTAGATTGACCAGAAAGTTGAACAGCAATCTACTTGCCATTATAGCATGAAACATCTACATCACTTTCAACTGAATTTGAACTAGAATATGCTCCATAAGGCCCTTCCATGCTCCATAAGGCTCTTCTCAAATCCTTTGAGACTCAAAAGCTTGGTATCCTAATGGCCTGATCCCTATTCCTAAGTGTGCAAGATTTGCTGTTGATTGGCAACAAATCACCAATTCAATCCGAGGAAAGAATGGGCGTTGGTAGAAGTTACCGTGAACGCCCTTTCTATCTATGCTGCGAGACAGCCCAGGACAGGATGGGTTGACTCCTTCCTATGATGTCAATTAGCTGAGTCTGTACTAAGATATAAAAGCCAGCCCCTGGGAGAGACGCCAGCTTTGGCGAAGATACTTGACAGACTAAAAGGTGTCTCTGAAAGCCCAAAATAAATACAGAAATATGTCTTACTCTCTCCAGATGAATCAAGGGAGGGGCTGGGCTCTCTCGCAGCATAGATAGAAAGGGCGTTCACGGTAACTTCTACCAATGCTCCATGCTGCATCGAGAGCCCAGGATGGGACATACCAAAGCTTGCATGTCCACGGGCGGGTCCTCATCTGGCCCATCACACTGACTGTGGAACCACTCGTTGAAGCACCCGTCTGCCGAAGGCTGCAGTTGCCGAGGCAACAGCATCCAGAAGGTAGTGTCTGATGAAAGGAGATGGGGATGTCCACGTGGCCACATGACAAATCTCCTCCAAGGATGCTTGGGTGGCCCAGGCAGCAGAAGTGGCCCCGCTTCTGGTAGAGTGCACCGTCAGACCTCAGGGAACCGGAAGGGCCACAGCTTTGTAGGCCTGCTCAATGCAAGACCTGACCCAACTGCTAATAGTAGGAGAAGAGGCCTTGTGCCCCAAATGAGAAGGGAAAAAAGAAACAAACATGGTTTCCAACTTCCTGAAGGAGGAAGTGCGCTTAATGTATATTCTAAGAGCCCTTCTTACGTCTAGCCTGTGCCACTGCCACTCTAAGTCATGGTGCGGGAGAGGACAAAAGTCAGGCAAAACAACGTCCTGGGACCTGTGAAACCAGGTGTTAACCTTTGGAATAAATGAGGGGTCCAGACGAAGAACAACACTATCATCGTGAAAGGAACAAAGGTCCTGTCTGATGGAAAGAGCAGCAAGCTCAGAAACCCTCCTGGCAGAAGTGATGGCAACAAGGAACACTACCTTCAGAGTCAGGAAATGGAGAGACATTGTTCTAAGGGGTTCAAAGGGGGGCTTTGTAAGGGCATTAAGGACCATATGAAGGTCCCAGGAAGCATACCTGTGAACCACCAGAGGGTGCAGGTTGGAAGCCCCTTTCAAAAACCTCCTGACTGAAGTGTGATGGGATAAGGAAGGAAGCAAACCTCATGAAAGGACCAAGGGGAGGGCCGCAACCTGCCTGTGTAAGGTGTTGGGGGCCAAACCTTTCTCCAGCCCTTAGCTGAAGGAAGCTAAGAACTTCTGCCAACTGGGCTGAAGCAGGAGAAAGACCCTCCCTGAGGCACCCTCAGGAAAAAGCCTTCCAGGTGGTATCATAGATGCACCTTGTAGAAGGTTTGCGAGACGCCAGGACAGTGAGGATGACCCTTTCTGGAAGATCGGCCTCCTCTAGCTGCTGCCACTCAAATGCCACACGGTCAGCTTGAACCACTGGGGCTCTGGGTGGAGCAGGGCCCCCTGGTGAAGGGAGATTATATGGGCTGGGATCCTCCACTGGGAAGCCACCGATAGGTTGACCAGGTCCGCAAACCAAGGCCTCCTTGGCCAATAGGGTGCCAGGAGGAGGAGCTCTGCATGTTCCTCCAACATCTTCCGAATTACTGCCAGAATGATGGGAAGCGGGGGAAAGGCATAGAAGCATAGACCCTTGGGCCATCTGCACCGAAGAGCATTGGTCCCCTCCATTCCTTGGCAAGGAAACCTGGTGAAGAATTTGGTGACTTGGGCATTTTGAGGAGTGGAGAAGAGACCCACCTCCGGTGTTCTGAATCTGAGGGAAAGATCCCTGAATTGAGATGGAGGAATGGACCATTCTGCCTGGTCGACTAGGCTCCTGCTGAGCCAGTTGGCCTGGGAGTTGTCGACCCTGGAGATGTGGTCTGCCGAGATTGACAACAGGTGTTTTTCTGCCCATAACCCCAACTGTAGAGCCTCTCTCATGAGGGCTTTGGACCTCACCCCCCCTTGCCGGTTGACTCGAGCCTTTGTGGCCATGTTGTCCGTAAGGACTAGAACATGAGAGCCGGTCACTGATTGCCTGAAATGCTTGAGAGACAGAAAAATGGCTCGGAGCTCTAGCCAATTTATGGGAAGGGTCTGCTCTGCTCTGGACCAAATGCCCTGAGCTATCTGGCCCTGCATATGGGAACCCCAACCCAGGAGGCTGGCATCGGTGGTTATCACTAGCCTGTCTGGGTCTCTGAACAGGAGTCCCCTCCAGATTGATGGGGAATGCCACCAATTGAGAGATCTCTGGATTTGTGGTGGGAGTGGGACCTTGATGGACGAGTGGCTGGTTCCTGCTCATTGGTAGGGAAGCAGGAACCATTGAAGGGGTCGGGAGTGGAGCCGAGCCCATGGACAATGCCAATACAGGAGACCATCTTCCCCAGAAGTTTGGACAGCAGCGACAGGGGGACAATTTGATGTTGCTGGATCTGGCTGATGATATCTGCAAGGCTCTTTCCACAGCTGGGAACAGGACAACCTGGCACGATATGGTATCGATGACTGCTCCCAAGTGTTGCAATTTGGTAGTGGGAGAGAGCTGGCTCTTTTTGGTGTTGATGGAAAATCCATGGCTCTGGAGACATGACAGGAAATTTGCAGATCCTGATGGGCCACAAGGATGGAAGAGGAAAGAATCAAAATGTCGTCCAAGTAGCATTGGATCCTCACTGGAATAGAATGCAGAGATGCCATCAGTGCTGCCAGAACCTTTGTGAAGACCCTTGGAGCCAATGAGAGGCCAAAGGGAAGTGCTCGATACTGGTAATGGGTATTCTGATAACAGAAACGGAGAAACTGGTGATGATGAGGCCAAATTGGGATGTGGAGGTAAGCCTCAGTGAGATCAATGGAAGAGAGGAAGTCATTCTCCCGAACGCTCTCTAAAATAGAATGCAGAGTCTGCATTTTAAATCGCCTGTATTTTAGATCAAGGATGGCTTGCCACCCCCCTGAGGCTTTGGGAATGATGAAAAGGTGAGAGTAAAGTCCATGTCCCTGTTGAGAAGGGGAACAGGTTGAATATCCCTGATTTCAAGAAGGTGCTGAATGGATTGATTCATGAGGGCTTGCCTGGAAATGTCCCGAGAGACAGGAAAGATCAAAAATTTTTTTGGGGGGTGGTGGTGTTAGGAAGTCCAATTGTAACCTGACCTCATAGTGCTGAGCACCCAGGCATCCATCATTGACTCATCCCATTTGGAGGCAAAGAAAGCTAGGCGACCTCTGATGGGTGGGGAGAACGAGGGATTACTTAGAGCGACAGAAGGAATGACCCCCTGCCCCCTCAAAGGGCTGTTTAGCAGTAGAAGGCTGTTGCCTGCTAGATGTTTTCACCCGTTGGTCTTGGCATTGGGAGTATGGCCTGGGAGACTGGGACAAGCGAGATGAAGTCTCCACTTGGAAGGCAGGAGGGCGATAAGGAGCAGGGTGATAGTCGGCTTTCTTCCCAGAGGAAGAGAGAATTTTACATTTATCTCTGGTTTCGATAAGTTTCCAGAGCATCGCCAAAAAGCTTATCGCCTGCGAAAGGAACTGAAGCCAGCTTCTATTTTCGGCGTGACTCCGCCTGCCAATTTCAGAGCCATAAAAGTCTTCTTGCTGCTACAGAAGATGCCATGGCCTTGGATG